>BHFT01004358.1:6015-30717 GCA_004320025.1 Laticauda laticaudata
GCCGGGGGGGGGGGGAGGTGATGAGTGACATCGAGCTGGCCATGCCCACCCCAGCTGCACCCATCCTGTCCATGCCCAATCCAGCCCCCCATGGTCAAACACAATCCTGATGTGGCTCTCAATGAAATCAAGTAGCACTGGGGTGATAAAATTGCATCTTTTAGATTTTATGAAACTACAATTTTTAGCAGTCCCAGTCGAGATGGCAATGGCAACACATGCTGGGGAAGTATAGCAGCATCCAGAGTGTAGCAACATCATTCTCCCTGCTGGATTGAACATGGAAAAGGAAGAAATGCTCTCGTCTCACTATGCAGGGATTCATGGTGGTGAAATTATTTTAAACTTGGGTATAGAATTTACCAAAATAAATATTTCAGCTTCCATATGTAGATATGTTTCAAGGGGAAGAGGATTCATCGCTCATATTTGGCTGAGTGTTTTCCTTTGTTCTGTATTTGAATTGCCAACCTTTAGGGAGTAACTTTAATGTATTCTGGTCTAATGAAAACAATCTCTGTGCTGTGAAACCCATTTTTCTATCCTGCCACAAGCACAAGAAGTCTCTTCCAAGTGCATCCAGGTTTCACAGCTTGATTTTTCCCTAATCAGCTACCTTCCAGATCTATTGGGACTGTCCCACCCAGATTTCTCAGACAGTATGATACATAGAGGATGCTGTGGAGAAGGCTGCTGTATGGTCTCAGTCCACTTAACTTAACAATCAGTGTTGGTCTTGTTTGGAAAAAGACCGAATTCCACGTGTGAAAGCCTAAAAGTCCCCCAAAGAAGTATGGACAAATGAGCCAAGAACAAGTAAAGGTCCTTGGCTGTACATTCTCATCAAGACAGCTCTGTCTAAATAATCCTGGCTCAGTGGCTAAGACACTGAGCTTGTCAATCAGAAAGGTCAGCAGTTCGGCGGTTCGAATCCCTAGCACCACATAACCAGAGCTCCCATTACTTGTCCCAGCTTTTCCCAACTTAGCAGTTCGAAAGCATGTAAAAATGTAAGTAGAAAAATTGGGACCACTTTGGTGGGAAGGTGACAGCGTTCCATGTACCTTCTGTTTTGTTCGGAAAAACATGAGGTAGACCGGGTTCCAACAACAAAGTCTTTATTCTTAAATAGTCAGTGGACGGAAGCGCGCAGCCTTTTATTCAGGCTAGCCTGCGGCTTGTAGGCCAATGGCAGCTGTTTGAATTTGCCACCTTTTTCAGTTGTTTGGATTGGTTCCTAGTGAACCAATCCAATGCTATCTTTAGTTAACCATCAGGTTTGCATGTTTTGGAGTTACATATAGAACACCTTCAGCATTTAGTCATGGCAGCTACATGACCACAGAGACATCTTCAGACAGTGCTGGCTCTTCAGTTTTGTAATGGAGATGAGCACTGCCCTCTAGAGCCGGAAATGACTAGCACGTATGTGCAAGGGAACCTTTATCTTTACAAATCCAACATGTGATTCCTGAAATACAATATAGCAGCACATGTAAGAGACACAGAGCCCATCTTTGTGGGTGCCAGCTGTGCAAGTGAAGCTGCTGGTTCCCCTGGGTTTAAGCTGGAAGATGTTTGCCTGAAAGTGATTAGAACTATCAGCGCGATTAGAAACTCTGTTATATTGGAATTAACCATCACAGAGGCTTTCATTTGCATACGATAACCCTTTGCAGCAGGCAGTAGGAAGAGATTGGGGCTATGAGAATAGAGCTGGTCGGGGCTGTTGATGGAACTTGTACCGGCTTAATGTCTGAATAATTACAAGAAGATCTCTCTTCATGTGAGGTAGGAAGGATTATCTCTAGCAAAACATCCTTCCGGAAGCCTCTCTCTTCTTTCTTTTAGAAGCAAAAGGGGGAGATTAGTTTTTTTTTTTAATAGAAGCCTAGAATTTCTATGAGCACCTGTGTCACAAGTGTCACTGACGTGGTTATGATTAATTTAAATACCATTGATTTCATTTCACCGATTCCTTGATTTTTGAAGTTTTTTGATACATCAAGCACTGCAGTCTTAAGCTTGCTGAAGCTTCTTAAATAAAAACTGCAAAGCGTTGCACTCTTAAGCTTGCTTGACTTCTATGCTGAAACCAGTTGGAAATGAAACTGGTATACAAAACAGCTTGCTCAGATTGCTGTCCAAATACTTTGCCAACAATTCCAGTAGGTGTTTGCTCTGGATTGCAGTTAATATGGTTTCCTGGCTGATTAATTCTCCTGCTCTTTACCCCTCACCCATGCTGGGAAAGCAAGTGCCAATCACTTCCTTCCCATGGACCAATCTTTGAGAACTTATAATTTCTACACATACATTTGTAGCTCTTCCTGTCATTATCTATCTATCTATCTATCTATCTATCTATCTATCTATCTATCTATCTATCTATCTATCTACCTATCTGTCTCCACCACCACCCTCTCTCTCACACACACACATACACACTGGCCTCCTCTCTTATACTTGATGCCTTTTAATTCATGTGGACCAGAAAAAAAGAAAAGACTAGTTCTGTTTTCCTTCCTTGTCACATGTGCTAGAAAGGGATACTAGGAGAGCACTTATTAATTTCAGGGAAGGGGAAGGAGAAGAAGATCCACACTTTCACTGGTCCATTGTGAATCTGTTAAACAAAACAAAACCAAAAAAAGCAGGTATTTTACCAATCACTGTGATTCTGTTAAAAAAGGAAAGCAGTTTCATCTTTCACCAGTCCACTGGTGGACTGATAACACAAGAGAAATAGACAGACAGTCACAGTTTCAAAGGTTTCCCGATAAAACAAATGAAATGTAAACATTTACTGGCCCAATGGAAGGGAGTTTCCAACATGGTGGCAATAGCCAACTGGAATGGAAAATTGCCTTCAGTGAAAAGAGGCAGGCACGTCTTGTGGCAGCAGAAGTTGGAGGGAAAATGATTATTTTGGTCATGGAATCAAAATGAGCAAAAGTTGCCTTGATGAAGGACTGGGCCAGCTGAGGGCCCCATCGTGTGTTCATGTTCTCAAAAAAACAGCTGGTGCTCTGTATCCATGCCAAAGCAAGAGAGATAAGGAGAGGAACCCTACACATACCTACACACATAGCATTTTCATGAAAGTATTTTAATCAATTTAACCAATTAAATAATGTAATATGATACCAATTCATGAACAAATTGGACACCACACCATGCCAAAATTGATGAACAGCCATGCTTTAGGTCTGATTTTGCAGTATATGCAAACACATATAACCAAAACCTATCCATATGTGCTAATTCTTTCTTCCCACCCCATTTTTGTTTGGGTTTTTTTTTTAAAAAAGTAAAAAGTTACTCCAGAAAGGTTGATTTTGAGTGTAGAAATGGCAAGGAAGGTATGCTCTTTCCTCTCTTGCCACTTTTCTCTCCGTATTCCCTGAAGATTTTTGGCAAGCGTACCTGCTCTTTCAAAACACCATCATGTTGTAACATAATTATACATTTCAATCCTTTTGTTCATTTTAGCAACAGCCCTGGCTTAATATGTATGTTTACTCCCTGACAGTTCAGGGTGACTTCTGCTCCTAATCAAGATGCAAATGATTTTGCTTATAAAAATGGCTGCCACACCTCCAAGAGCTGCAGTGGAGCTATATTTGTGAAATCCTTAAATAAACCAAAATGAGCATTTCAGCATACGTCAACCTTCTTCTACAGGCATCAAGAGCTCCACCTAGTTATGAGTGTGTATGAGCCAAAGTGTACTAAATTGAACAGGGATTGGCAAAGCACCTGGTGTTCATTTCTTACCACAATTCTGGGTCTTTTCAGCCAGCTTGTAGTGCTTCTGGAAGGGATAGGATGCTGCCTATAATGGCCAAGAAGAGAACGGCTCTTCATCCTAATTAGGGAAAGAAAAAAAGGCAGATTCCAAGAAAAGTTCTTATAGGCATGGTGACATATTCCATCTCTCAAGAATTTTTTTTAAGGTTTTTATAGGCATTTCTTAGCTGTTGCGGATGCTGATTTCAAGCGTTGGGTCCAGCTAAAAAAGGTTCTCTTTCATCTGAGAGTTCTCCATCCTAGTGAGACAAATTTCTGAAGTGTTCATTGACAACAGGTAAGAGAAGATGTCTTATGAGGATGAGCCCCAAGATGAGAAAGAAACTTATTATGAAGTTCTGTTCAGGGAAGATATCCACAATGGTGAGAGGAAAAAAGCAGAGAGGAAAGATTGCAGTTATGTGTAAGAGGTGGATCTCACAGGTATCAGTTTCTCTAAAGGAGAATATTTGTAGTTCAGGGTTGAAATGAAAGGACCTTGGTGTTCTCTGAGCTTGGTTATTTTCTTGGAGAAGTTTCATTACCCAAATTGATGGCATTACCTAGTTTGGGAAATGAAATTTCTGCAAGAAAGCAACCAAGGACCCCTCATAAGCGTCTCTGTTGGGAGAAAAGGTTGTGTAATTGAAATGACTTTTAGTTGAGAGAATTTCTCAGCTGAAGACTTGATTCATATGTAAAGTGGCACATATCTTTTTAAGAAAGAGCATCCTTACCAGACTTAATTTTGAGCAATTAAGCCTACTAATATACCAACTACCCACAGTTGTTATTAAATCTAATGATAGGTTATTCTTATGGTGAGCTGCTCTGGTAGAGCCACCCTGACTTTAATGCTATATTCCTTATTTCAGATTTTCTTTTCTTTAAATACTATTTAGGTACATTTTTCAGTTCATATATCACATAGCAGTCTTCTATTTTAGTTCCAAATCCAGAAAACACACACACACAACATACTAGCAAAATAAAACCAGAAATGAATCAAAAGAAAGGGAACAAAACAACCAATTAGCATATTGGCAGTGATTATTTCTAAATTTGTTGCTGAGATAAAGCTAATGTGTGCAAATTTTATAGAAACTGATCTTCAGGGTTTTTTTGGCCAATCTGTTTTCCTTTGGGGAAAATGCATAAGCGACTATCTTAATAATACAACTGATCTTAGAGCTGCCTTTCTCTTTACCTGACATTATCCCATGGGCTTTTACTTACATCTGAGGCTTTGCTCTGAATATGAACATTTAAATAAGATGTGGAGCTCAACCAATTACTGGAGAGGAGGGGGATTCTATTTCTCAGGAGTGATTCCAGCTCCTCTCTTGAGATAGATATAGTTTTCTTCTTTTCTTATCAGGCAGATTCCTGTTTTGCCAGAAGTCTTTTCACATACTAAATTAGTAGACCAGCAAAATACTGTGGACATAATATATTTAGATTTCAGCAAGGTATTCGACAAAGTAGACCACAACCTACGTCTTAGTAAGCTAGAAAAAAGTGGAATAAATATCACCACCACTAGATGGACTCGCAACTGGCTGGCAAACCGTACTCAATGAGTAGTCCTTAATGGGCCTAAGTCTACATGGAGGGAAGTAAGTAGTGGGGTGCCACAAGGTTCTGTCTTAGGCCCAGTACTCTTCAATATCTTCATTAATGACTTAGATGAGGGCATAGAAGGGGAATTTACCAAATTTGGCAAGGAATAGCTAATCCCAAGAAGATAGGCTCAAAAATCCAAGATGGATCTTTGACAGATCTATAGAAACACTGGGCCGTATCTAACAAAAATGAAATTCAAGTGTAGAGAAAAGTAAAGTCCTTACGCTTAGAAAAGAAAGAACCAAACGTTACAACATACAGACTTGGTGAAGACCAGGCCTCAATAGCAGTAACTGTGAAGAGGGGATCTTGGACAACACGAGCTAAATATGAGCAGCAGTGTGCAGCAGCACTCCAAAAAAGCTAATGCAATCCTAATTGGTATTACCTCAAGTAGGGAATGCAATCAAGATCCAGTGAGGTACCTAATAACCATCCATAAAGCCTCAGATAAGACCCACCTTAAAGTACTGCATCCAGTTTTGTTCACACACTTATAAAAAAGATGTTGAGAACGTAAGAAAAGAGTACAGAGAAGAGCAACCAGGATGATTAGGGGACTGGAGACAAAAACATATGAAGAACGATTACAGGAACTAGGCTTGTCTTGTCTAGTGAAGAGAAGAGACCGGGGTAGACATGATAGCGGTCTTCGCCAATATTTTGAGGGGCTGCCACAGGGAGGAAGGGGTCAAGGCAATTTTCTAAAGCAACCCAAAGGCCAGACGAAGGATATGGATGGAAACTGAATAATGGATGGAAACTGAACAAGGAGAGATTTAACCCGGAAATAAGGAGAAACTTTCTGACAGTGAGAACAATCAACTAATGGAACAGCTTGCCCTCAGAAGTTGTGGGAGTGCTATCACTTGAGACTTTCAAGAAGAGATTGGACTACCATCTTTCAGAAATGGTGTAGGGTCTCCCGCTTGGGCGGGGGGTTAGACAGGATGACCTACAAGTCCTTTCCAGCTCTGATTATCTGTTTGATCTGCTGTGCACAGCTTTCTCTGTTCAGCTATCACTTTTAACATCGTGTCAATCCCTGTGTCCCTGACCAAAAAAAAACCCCTACAATTTATTTTTATTATATTACAACTAGTCCTCAACTTACAACCACAACTGAGCCTATAATTTCCATTGCTAAGCAGGTCAGCTATTAATTGAATTTTGCCCTGTGGGAAGAATTATCCTTCTGGGTTCAGTTCCAAGTGGGAAAAAAGACACTGGAAACATGGAGGCTGTTTGGAAAGATGGTTTAATGGTGGACAAGACCACATGGCTTGGAGTTCCAAAGTGAAAAGGATGATCACATGCTTCAAGGTGAAGGAAAAGATCAAGAAGGGCTGATATGCTGAGGTTTTATCACCTTTGTTGGGATTTGAATTGGAGCTTGTATTCAGACTGGTTGTCAGACTCTCATGGGGTCATGCAGGAGCAACTCTGTAGGCTGTCCTGAGTTCCAGGCTTGGTTGAGCCTTGCTGAATGATGATGTAATGAAAGGGCTTTTGGGCAATTGCTATAGTTTTACATGGAGATCTTTTGTTATGTAAAGTATTCTGGCCCAGGCCTTAATGGCCCACCCATTAACAAAGGTGGGGGTGAGTTTCTGTTTCTGAGGTGAGTTTCTACTCTTTTTAGGGGAAATATTCTGCCTTTTTTATATTTCCTGGGATATTTCAATTTTCTCGGAGAGGGGTGGGTGCTAACTTCCTACAGCCCCATTTTGCAACCTTCCTTTTCACAGTCATCAAATGAATCAATGCCCTTGTTTAGTAACACAGTGATTAAGTGAATCTGGCTTCCCCTTTGACTTTGCTTATCAAAAGGTTGCAAAAGGTCATCACATCACACACACACACACACACACACACACCCCAGCACTACAATTGTCATAATGCCAGTTGCCAAGCATCCGAATGAATGTTGACCACATAACCATGGGGATGCTGTGACAATTGCAAGTGTGAAAAATGGCCATAAGTCACTTTTTTCAGTGCCATTGTAACATTGAACAATCACTAAATGAATGGTTTAAGATGAGGACTACCTGTAATCTCATTCAATTTTGATGAAAGACAATGTGCTTTCAAAGGAGAAGAGAATAGTGGGGTCACTCTTACTGTGTTCTCCTTATTGTGTTCTCCTTGCTCATATTTGGTTATAAGTTAGCCAAAAAACACATGTGAATGTTCTGCCTTTCCACATATATCTGTCTCCTCAGTGATCTGTAGCTTCCCTCTTCAAAGTTAAATCTATATAGCAATGTTTCTGAAACTCCCAGAATTGTGGGAGTTTGAAGTCCATACATCTTAAAATTGGTAAGATTCAGAAATACTACTGTACTCGAGGACCTACAAGGCTTTTTTTCAGGCTGAGAAGCTTCAGAATGATGGAAAAATGTATAATAAGGAAAAAAAATGATAACCTCTACCGCCCCCTATCATGAAGTTAGCTCTTTTTTAAAAAAGCATAAATTAGAAGTAAATTATTGAGCATCAAAAAAAGAAGAGCAGAAAGCCTCTTTCACCGCAGAAGAAATTGCAAAGTAGGATTGACACAAGATTAATTTGGCTAGCCCTTTTGCTTTTTTTTTTCCAAGCAGCTGCTTGGATTATATTGCTATCAGGTACATTGGTCACTGCCTTATCCTGCTTTTAGGCTGAGAAGGAAGAAACATTAAGGAAGGAGGAAGATATTATTTCCTATTTTTATATATTGAAACTTAGCATCCAAACCTTATTTGCAGTCAATACTACAGTCTGATATTTATTTTTGTCTCACTTTCTTTTTATAACTTTCTCTGGGCCTCTTTCCAGAAGAGCTTGAAATGACGAAAACTGTGCATTTACAAGATGGATTTCTATCTCTTTCAATAACAGGAGAGACTAAACAATTGCTCACAGGCTGAAGATTACACAAATATGTACAAGAGAGCCAGACAGCCTCACTTTTGAGGGAATTGCTACCTTTCACAACTGTTCTGAAGCAGCAACAATTTATTATCCTATACTACTCTTCCATTCTTTCCAACACACAGTTTTGGCCCTGAATTTAATGATAGGTCAGTGCTCGGATGAAAATTTCAATGTGGCTGGGACTGGTCTGCAAAATGAACACACATTTTTAAAGTTCCTTTATAGCCATACCTGATTCATGAGGCAGCAGCTATCATATTCCTTCTGTGAATTGGAAGGCTTCTTCCATTAGATCCTGTGATGACCACTAACCTAGATGGATTGGTTTGAGTTCAGATGAGGTCATTTTAATTTGTTATTGGCTTAATTGTTCCTAACATTTTTCCCTATCTACCCACCCACCCACAAACAATGCATGCAATCACTCATGCCTTAGTCATCTCCCAGTTGGATTAGTGCAACACATTCTACATGTGTATTAATTAATAAGTTAATTAATTTCATATTAATAATACATATGAATCCAGAATAGCATTAAAAGCTTCAGCTGGTGCAAAACGGCAGTGGCATGGGCACTTATGAGTGTCAGTCATTCAGCACATCTGAAACCTCTATTCCACAAGTTGCATTGGCTACTAGCTTGCTTCTGGGTACAATTCAAGGTTCTGGTGGTGTTCAAAAGTGTTGTGTTTTTTCATCCTATTTTTATTCTGTTTGTAATTGTTAGCCACCCATGTATATAAGATGGGCAGCCATATGCATTTATTAAACAAATGTTTTTGAAAAGTTAGATTAGAAATGGGGGCACTACACACACACACACAGACAATGGGGGGGAATGTCAGAGGCATTTCACAGATAATGTAAATTATTAGAGACAGTATGGTGTAGTGGTTAAAATATCAGGGTAAAAACCAGGATATTGGGAGTTCTAGTGCTGCCTTAGGCACAAAACCCGAATGTCTGACTTTAGGCCAATTACTCTCTTTCAGTCTGACCCACCTCACAGGATTTTTGTTGTGCGGAAAATAGGAAGAGAAAGGAATATTCTATCTGTTGTCATCTTGAGGTATTTATAAAAAATAATAAAGGTAGGCTATAAATAAATGAAATGAAATATTAGACTGACAGTATCAGAGGCACTGAGGTATTCTGTGAAAGAATGGCTGCACTCCTAAATAATGAGCAAGCTACACCAATCTCAGCAGGATTTACTTCTGATGGTAATTCTGATTTGGATCAATGGGACCTCCTTTCATTAAATTGTAGTTGAACACCACAATCCTGCAGATTTACTTGGAAATTAATGACTGAAATCAATGGAGTTTATTCAGAGGGAAATGGATATGGGATTACAGGTTTACAAACTCACCTCTAATGCAGGGGCTCTAATCTCTCTGTCTTCCACATAACTTCAGTTTCTTTGTGGAAGTCTGTCTCTTTAAACTATGCTATTAGATTGATATCTGAAGTTATTTGAGATGATGAGCAGCCTTGGCAGGCATCCATGCAGAAACACTGCCAGATGAAATGAAAGATGCTGCAGAAATACCTTCTATTATTTAAAGGCAGAAGTACCACTGGCCAAGAAGCAAAGCCATCAAAAGGCTTCAGGGGGGCTTAATTTGGGACAATCCACAAGAAATTTACAAGACCCTGGAGAAATGAGTGTTGGTGCCTGAATTCTTAAGTGAAATTAAACCTAAAAATGAACATCAGAAAGGACTGGCTCCTTGGAGAAAAGGACAACAGCGGATGTCTTCTTGTTCTAACAGCAGACATTGGTTCGGGGGCATCTCTAGGTCCCAGAGTGATTTAGTAGGCTAAACTCTCAACAGAAAGAGCTTAGCCATCCTTCCAAGATTAATTCATTGAGTGTCTTTCGTATGAGTCTGAGGATTAGATTTGTATGGCACTCCTCCCCATTAGTTGGTCTACAGAGGACCTAGCAAAACTGCAGTAGACTCAAAACCCAGTATACAGTGACTGGGAAACAAAATAAAAGGAGGGAGGGAGGAAGGAAGGAAGGAAGGAAGGAAGGAAGGAAGGAAGGAAGGAAGGAAGGAAGGAAGGAAGGAAGGCTATTTCATAGGAAATGGGAAACCACTTCTACATTGACACAACTTTTCTTTACTCCCAGAAATTTGCTGGGAAAGGAGCAAATTGCTTTTGAATCTAGACAGAGAAGGCAGAAAAATCTTTTCCTGTCCTCTATTTCTTTAATCCTATCAAACTTCACATTTTCTAAAAGGCAGTTCTTCATTGCTCTTCATATTATACCATGTAGCTTCTTCATCTGAATGAAGATACAGGTATGCTCCCAAAAGGAGTGAAGTTTGGTTTTTTTTAAAGGGGGTGCCAAAAGGGGGGTGTAGATAAAGGCAAAAAACCCTCTTCCTTGCAGAAAATGCATTAGCTACCTATCAAAACATGCACATTGGGAGAATCACACACAAATGTTTCACTGAATTTCCAAGAGGGCATTTTAACCATTGTCCAAGCGGATTTAAGATTTGAAAAACCAGGAATCTTAAATAGGCAGGTTTAACCATTGGTATTTATAAAGAGCCTTTAAAATAAAATTAAAAGAGTCATCAGACCTGCTTCTGTGATCTAACCTAGTAAAATCACCTCTCTGAGACCTCCTCTCCTCCCTCTCCCACCTCCAGCAAAGGTATGCCTGCCAGCCTTTGTTTTGATTTGATTAGATGGGAAGGCCTTTTTGCCCAAGAATACCAGAAAGCACCATTCTTATTCTTTTTCTATTTCTCTCCCTCTCTCTCTCTCTCTCCCTCCCCTCCCTCCCTCTCTCTCTNCCCTCCCTCTCTCTCTCTCTCTCTCCTCTCGCTCCTTCCATCCCTCCCTCTCTCCTCTCTCTCTCTCCCTCTCCCTTCCCTCTCCCCCTCTCCCTCCCTCCCTCTCTCTCCTCTCTCATCCTACAATTTAAGCCTATCAAATAGTCGTAGTATTCAATTTCTTTAGAATGAAAGATCCAGCCAGATGGCCATCCACGTGAAAAACATAGCAAAATCTGTTCTATTTTTCCTGTTGTTTTTTAACTGGAAAAAAAAAATACCCTGTTGCAAACATTACAAAAATTATTCAAACATCATTCTGTTCCTTAATATCAATAGGAAGCAATTTTGCGCAGCAGCATCCACAGTCATCCAAACCTCCTTATGCCAAAATAATTATAATGAGGACAGACTTGACATTGTCTCCACGGTGGCTAGAAGAAGCTCAAAGGCAGTAGTGGGGATTCTGCTTTAATTAACCGGGATATACATTTAAAAGTCTCTGTAGAGGATTAAACTTCATAGTGGTAATTCATCTGAGCTGCCATCTTATTCTTATTTAAGAATAAGATGTACTGAAAACTCTTCCTTGGGTTTATAAATGATGCTACACTTACATTAGATAGACTTGTTTCTAATGCGATGTGCAAGCCTTATTATGGTTCATCAAACCATGGTTTATGTATTAGTGCTTTTGTGCAGAAAATACCCAGTTTAAATAAGGGACCAAAATGACTTAGAGATGCAGCAAAGTATATTTCATTAGCATGTACAATTATAGGGATCCCCAGCAGCAGTGAGATTCAAATTTTCTTACTACCGGTTCTGTGGGCGTGGCTTGGTGGGCGTGGCAGGGGAAGGAAGGATACGGTAAAACTTCCAGTCAGAGATGGGATTTGCTGGTTCTCCGAACTACTCAAAATTTCTGCTACCAGTTCTCCAGAACTGGTCAGAACCTGCTGATTACCAACTCTGATCTCCAGGCTTCAGGGGTGAAATTCAAAAATTTTCCTTACTGGCTCTGTGGGTGTGGCTTGGTGGGACTCAGTCTCTAAAAGGAAGAAGGGAGGCGTGGGCGAAGCCAACTGATTCAAATCGTCCCTACCACCTCTCCTGAGGTGGTGCAAGTTGGTTGAATTTCACCCCTGCTTCCCACCAAAACACTGTGGAAGAGCCATGAACAAGCAAGGATACAGACTGTATACATTTGACTCCTTTCACTACATAAGATAAAGGGAAATAGCACCAGGGTAGAAACCATGAGAACATGAATTCTAGTCTTGCCTTGAGCATGAAAGTTGGCTTGGTGATTTTAAGCCGCTCACTCTTTCTCAGCCCAGGCCATCTTACAGGGTTGTTACTGTTGTGAGGAAAACAGGAGGAGGAAGGAGTATCAGATACATTTGCCACATTGAGTTATTCACAGATACCAGGAGTTGTTGACTTATGACCACATCCAGGGCTTCCAGGAACTACAAGGACTAAAGCCCCTGTCACACTGCACCAATGGATGGAAAGAGGATGTAAAACGGAGAAAAACACTTGCCAACCATTGGTTAACGTGATCCTTCTGTTCTGTACTCACTGCCTCTGTTTTGCTTCCTCTCTATCCGTCCAGCATTCGTCTATTGACATTTCATCCACTCAGAAGGTTTTGGAGCTGCTCAAAAACTTTTGAAGCGGAAAATGTATCAAACGCGTCCATTCTGCATCCGCTAGGTCAATAGACGGGGGATATTCCGTTCTGCATCCGTTTTACGCATCCATATATCCGCTAGAGCCATTCGCGCTGCATACATCCGTTGCAACTCGAATCCTTCAGCGGGTAAACGGATGCGAGGGTAGGAAGCGGAACGGATGCGCAGGCATTAGTAGCACGAGACAAGAGAAAGGGATGAAAGCGGATGCAGCTTGGCAAAAGAAAGCATTTAAAAAGCGGAAAAAACGTTCGCAGAGGGGACCTATGCTCGGATATAAAAGGATGTCTAGATGATGCCTGAGGATGCAAAAAGGGACACATAGTGGAAACCTATATTGCCTATATAAAGGGGGGAGGCACCCACCTGCATCTCACTTTCAGACCAGCAGGCCCATGCTGTGCAGACCTCTGCAGCCTTCATCTGACTCTTGCTCTTCCACAGGCATCCCAGTCAATGTCCACTTGGAAAGGTAACAAACTCTTTGGTAGCCACCATCGTTCTCGCAACAGTGCGAAGCCATTACAGGCCCTCTGTGAACTCTACTACGGGAGAAAAAGAGGGCCGGCCAGAAGCGTATGGGTACGAAGAATGGATCGGGAGAAGAGCAGAGTTAATGGACTGTACATCAAGCTGATGGTGGAAGCTCAGGAACGAAGACAACTCGTTGCATTCCAGAAACTTCATGAGGATGGCCCCAAGCCAATGTTTGACGAAGTTGTGCGCGGCTGACACCCAGGTTGACCAAGCCAGAAGACCAAATTCCACCCCAGCCTGGAAACTGGGGCTCAAGCGATGGCACTCACGTCTGCACCACCTGGCTCAGGGACCACACACAGGAGCCATGCAGTACGGCTGGAGGGTGCCACACTCACACCATCAGCATTGGTGGTCAGAAGAAGTGGTGCAGGCCATCATCGAAAGAATACAAAGGAGGAGCTTCCTCCATGCCCCTCCCTGAAGAAGGAGGAAGAAAAGTTGCAGAGGCAGTGGTATAAGAGGGGAACTTCCCCCACACCGTTTGGAGCCATAGATGGCAGCACGTGGCCTGCAAAGCTCCCAAGCCAGAGTTGGGGTCACTTATTTCAACTACAAGGGTTCTGTCAACATCATCCTCTTCGGCCATGGTCGATCGCTGACTAACAAGTTTTCCATGTACATCGATGCTTCAGGCAACGGGTAAGGCTTTAGATGCCAGGTATACCGCCAGTGACCTCAAGGAGGGGCTGGAACGCAAACCTCAATCAATGGCCTTCCCAGATCCAGACACCCCTGCCCAATGACACACAAGATGTGCCCTACTTCTCGTGGGAGATGAACACCTTCTCCCTCAGAAACCTACCTCATGAATGCCTAACACTTCAAGATGCCTCACCCCGTGAAGGGAGGATGCTTCAAGCTGCAGGTTGTCCACGGGCAAGGCGGGTGGTGGAGGAACGCCTTTTGGCATCCTGGCCAACAGGTTCCAGGAACTTCCTTCACCAAGCAATGCAGCATCGCCCAGAAGAACCATGAGGAGGATCAATGGAAGCGTTGCTGGCATCCTGCACAAATCTCATGCGCACCCGCTACGCCAGTCCTGCAAGAACAAGTCGTGGACCCCTCCAACAAGGCAAATGGGGACATGGAGCTGGGGAATGGAGCTGCAAGGAGCAAAACCTGATTTTAGATACTCGGATGTGCAAGGCCCCCAACAGAAGCCTCACGTGAAAGGGAGAACAGCGGCACCTCCTGAAACAGACTGGGTGCAGACTCCCCAGCTGAGGCAGTGGAGTGGCAAGACAGGATAATAGACTGTTAATGGATGGCTTCCTTCAGCCTGTCCTCATCACACGGGATGAGATTGGGCCCATGTATGATTGGGTGGTGCCTAACAATGAAGCAGGGCCATTTAACAAAGAGTTTGTGTTTGGTGTTGACAATGTGTGGATTGAATGATTAACAATTATTACTTGATATAAAAGGGCCAAAGGTGTGGCATCAATGGGAGGGTGGGACCAGACAGTCCCACTTATGCGCTGCACTGGACGGTTTATCTATCCCCACAGCTAAGTCTCAAACCCATCCCGAGCAATGCTATCTTGTAACCATCCCAAAGGTATCCCTGCGCCATAACCCACAGCTATTACCCTAGCATCCCAAGGTATCCCTGCACACCCACTGCTATCCTTACCCGCACCCCAAAGTATCCCTGCCACCACTGGCTATCCTTACCCATGCACAAAGCATGCAAAGGCTTAAAACATTTCCTAAAAGTTTCCACCATAGAACTTTATTGGAAAAAAATAAATGAAGCAAGTTGTGTCGAAGCAAAGATAAACTTTAATTAATAACAAGCTGTAAAAAAAAATGCCAAGTCAAGTTTCCAAATAAAGTCCTACAGGGTAGCCACCCAGTCTCTGAAACTCTTCTTGGTCCAATCGGAGGTGTGCCCAGTCTCATGGGGTGAGGGTCAAGGTGATGTGGAGGTGGCCTGGTGCTGGAGTGCTGGTCCTGAAGCGCCACTGGGGTGGCCTTGGCCCTAGAGAGGAACAACAGGGTGACGGTGTGTTGACGGAATGCTCTCGGACAGCCTGGCTTCATGCCCCGTGATGTTGAGAGCTCTTCTCCAGTGCCTGGGTGCAGCTCCCAGTACCGAGGACAGAATGTAACTGGGAGGCCGGGCTTGGTTTCTGTGGGGTGGAGGAAGGAGCAGTGTAGATGGGGCTGTCTGGTCGCAGGCTGGGTGAGGACTGGCGTGATGGCATCTGTGGCGTGGGTGGCATCGGTGGCATCGTGGAACCGGTGGCATGGTGTCGTCCAATGACTCTGTGCCTGGACTGGGAAGGCTGCTGCTTGCTGCTGGACCTCCTGGTCAGCCAATAGCCCCTGGTAGGTGAGGGCCTGTGGAAAGCCTTGGATGGAGGGACATCACCTTGGGGAGAGGAGCAGAACTCTGGTACTGGGTGGTCCGAGCAGGTTCCTCTGGTTAGAGGGTTGTAAGGCAGCTTGGTGATTCCGGTCCTTAACCACTGGTACTGGGGTTCCTTTCCATGTCGTGAGGGTCTGGTTCACATAGGTGAGGAAGGGCTTGGCAGGTTGGGAGGATGAGGAGTCCGGTGGCCTGACCAGCCTTGAGCAGAGGAGATCCTATGCGTCCGGATGGTGTCCCTCATCTACAGCAGGACAGTGTGGGCTTCTGCCCCTCCTGTCTGGCTCTCTGTCCTTTTCTGTGGAGGGGATAGCTGCGGGGTGGATGCGGGTAGGGTTGTGGTGGACGTGCGTCCCTTTCTCCACTGCAACCAGGGAGTCCTCCACGCGCTCCTACATGCCGTGGAACACTCCACAGAAACTTGCTGGAGACAGAGCTGACTCCTCCCGGGCCAGAAGAGACTGGCTTCTGGCAGCGCCTGCCGAAGAGAGGGTCGTGGAGAGGGCTGCTAGCTGCTCCTCGGTGGCGAGGAATCTCACCCTGCAGAAAGCTGCACCATGCCCATGACGTAGGGTCTTCTTCCGTCAGATTAAGCATAGGGCCCTGGCCAGATTTCTTGAGATGCAGCCTTCCGCCGTACCAGGTGTGCCATGGTGCTTCCCACCAGCCGAGGAGCTACATCTATGTGGTAGCCAGACTCTCCGCCTTCTCTCTCCCAAGCGAGCCTGCTTCCTTTTTGTGGTCCCTGTAGAGCCGGTGTCCGCTTCCCGGCACAGATTAGCCATTCTCTCTCAGCCATCCAGCACCTCAACCTCGTGGTTCCCTCCTCAATGAAGTAATTGTCCTCTCTCGTTCCCTGGTCTGCTCTTCCTCCCTCCGCAGGGCCATATGGGCTCCTGCATTAGAGGGGCTTTTGCCAGGTTGTAGGGGCCTGCTCCTCCACACTAACCAGGAGCGAGCAGCAGCACCAGGCAGGGATCAATCATCAATCATCTCAGCAGCAGCAGCCAAGCATCACCAACCAGGAATTATATATCATACCATCACCAAGGTCAGCAGCAAGCACCAGCAGGATCATCAGCAGCAGCACCAGAACCAGCAGCACCAGCAGGACAGGATCAGCAGGCAGCAGAGTAAGCACCCAGGAGCCCCAGGCAGGACCAGGAGCAACAAGCATGATCAGGACACCGAGCAGGACCAGGCAGGACAAGCAGGACGACAGGAACCAGGAGCACGAGCAGTATGAGCAGAACGAGCAAGTCCAGGAGCCAAAGCAGGACCAAGCAGGACGCAGCAGGATGAGAGAGCAGACTACTCAGCAGAGTATAGCACGAAGCCCCAGAAAGCAACCTACTGCCAGGAGCAGTCCTGCAAAGCAGATCGTAAGCAATGAGCAGGTAAAGCATCCACCACCAGGAGCAGCACAAGCAGAGGTAAAGATCACCAGCAGAAACAACCACCCGCTACGAGCAGCAGCATCAGCTCCGTCCAGAAGCAGAAGCAGCAGAGTCCCAGCCGCAAAGAGCGGAGCCGTGCTACAGAAAGCCCCAGCAGAAGCCAGAGTGGAGGGCCAGGGGCGGAGGGTAGCCCTGTCCTCTTGCCAGGGCTGGCAAGCCAGAATGGTCGAGGCTTTCCACTTCTTCCCCATGGTTGTGGGGTTAACTGGCTCGCAGGGAGGCAGGCAGGAGGCTGGCAGGGAGCTGGCAGGCAGGCAGGCACCAAGGCTGGCAGGCAGGCTGGCACTAAGCTCACCAAGGCTGACAGGCAAAGCGACAGGCACCAAAGCAGCAGAGCACCAAAGGCTGGCAGGCAGCAAACAGGCTTGTGCAGAGGTAGGCTGCGGCAGGCTGGCAGGCCAGGAAGGCAGGGCAGGCTGGAGAGCTGTGCTGGATGCAGTGCTTTCCTCTGTATTGGTAGCTCTGCTTCCGAGCTGCTTTCCACTTTATATCCGCAGGGCTGATGCAATACATCCCCCCGCATGTGCAGTGAACGCTAGGCGCATCCCGCTAGGCTTCCGCTGGTCATCCGCTAGGCTTCCGCCTGCATCCGCTCAATCCGCTGTGTCATGCCAGCTTCTCCGCTCGGCCATCCGCTCGGCATCCGCTCTTCGTTCCGTCGCCACTTTGCTGAGGTTCCCAGAAGCCTAGCGGAAGTGCATCTGCTCGCTCATCCGCTGTCCCAATCCGCTAGCCGCTGCTCGTCTCTTCATCCGTTCCATCCCGTCTGCCGTCCTCCCCCGATCCGTTCCGTTTTCCGTGTTTATCCGCTTCTGGTTTATCCAAATTTTTGCCCTTTTGAGAGCGGATATACAACGGATGAACATTTTGCTTGTCCAGCTGTGCCTTTTTACAAAAACGTTTTGCATCCGTTGGCAGTGTAAGGGCCCTTAAATGAGAAACAGTTTGTTAAAGCGGGTTATGCCTGAATTTAGAGAGACTTTTTGTTTCTTTGCTGTGACCACTAATCACCATGATCATTAAGTGAATTGCATAGTTATTAAGCAAATCAAGATACCCCCATTGACTTTGCTTGTTGGCAATTGGCTGAGAGGATTGCAGGTGGCAATTGATGATGATGGCAAACCATCATCATCAATACAAGCTAGTTGACAACTATCCCAATTTTGATCCTGTGATGGCAAGGACATTGTGACCATTGTAAGTGCGAGGAGATCGGGTTTTTTTCCAGCACCGTTGGAACTTTGAACAATTGGTCATAAGTGGAGTACTACTGTATAAAAATAACCAAATTGGAATAAAAATCTTTTTTTAAAAAACACTCTTTCATTGGAATCCCCTTAATAAGGTATATCGAGGGAAGGCTTACTATGACACCCCACCATTCCTTTACACTTTAAAGATTGTACCCAGAATATGTTGATATCATGTGAACAATGGCCTGTGTTGTATCTACATACATAATTCCTCTTTTAACACTCAGGGGCTGCCACAAAGAAGAGGGAGTCAAGTTATTTTCCAAAGCAGTGGTTGCCAACCAGTGGACTGGGGACCACTGGTGGTCTGTGAGAAAATTTTGGTGGTCCGCAGAGAAATGTCACCCCCAAAGCAATTAATCGTTGCAGAGGAACACAAGGCTGTGCACCCACATGCCCGCCGGAGACACAAGTCTTGCATCACTTGCATTTGCAATACAACAATGAGGAGTGAGGGAGTAGGGGATAAGGGGTGGTGGGAAACACTTGGCTCCCACTTTGTCTCACCTGGCCACCCAGGCTGCTTCTTTCTCTTCTGCTTTTGCTGCAAGCAATGGAAAGCACAAAAGTCTTTTCTTTCTCTCCCCCAAACTCTGCACAATAGATGAAGTCTTGCGACAGCGTAAGGCCTCTGCCTCCAACAGTGCTGTGCCAGCAAAGGACCATTTTGGCAGGTTGGGGAGAAAAAAAAAGACCTGTTGCTCTGCTGCTTTCTTTCTGCATGAATGCCAAAGGTCTCTTCCTGTGCGCCCACACCCCCAAGAAATGGGACTGAGACAGTTATCTCAGCATCCCAAATAAAGAATGATCAATCAATAGGAAACAAGGTGAATTTTCCTGCAGACTTTTTGGGGGATTTTCCCAAGTCTTCTGTCCGTGGGTTTAAAATTATGAGTTTGGTAATCCCTGAGCGTCCAAAAAAGTGTTGGCTGACTCCCTACTTCCAAGCATCTGCAGGGAACGAGAAAAAATTGGTGAACAAACTAATCGAAAGGAGAGGAAAGCAACTTTGATACTAAGAGAAAATTGCCTGAAAGTGTAGAACAATTAATCAGTGGAGCATTGCCCCTCGGGCAGGAAAAGAAGGTGGGGGGAACAAGTTTGAAGAAGAAACAAGTGGGCCCTCATGCCCCAAAAAAAGAACGCAACATAAGTAAAATGTCCATACCCAAACTTGCCCCCAGTCTACCTTATGGCTGAAAAAAAACTTCACAACGAATAGTGTCATTATAAAGTAAAAAAAAATTCAGCCCGAAAACAAACGTACATAGAATCTAAAATGTTTAACAAAATCACACAAACCATGCGCAGCAAATTAACTGGACAGAGCAGCATAAGAATTCGCAGACTTCAAAGGCCAACAAACACACACAGTTGGGCAGATTGCCGGCAAACCCAGAACTAAGCCTCCAACAATAGAAAAGATTAAAGCCCCATGTCAACTGCGCACCACATAGATGCAAGCAGAGATGTAAAACGAAAAAAAAGCTTGCAATCCGTTGGTTAACACATGTACTCACTGCCTCCGTTTGGGCTTCCTCTCTATCTGTCCACATCGTTTTATTGACGTTTCATCTGCTCAGAAAGTTTTGAGCTGCTCAAAACTCTTTGCACGCGGGAAAATGTATCCAATTGCGTCCGTTCTGGCATCGCTACGCATCCGCTACGCATCCGTTCTGCATCCGTTTACGCATCCGCTATATCTGCTAGCATCCGCTGCGCATCCGCGCAACTCGCATTCGCTTCGGACGCAGGGAGGAAGCGGAACGGATGCAAGAACGGATGCGCAGAACGGATGCCTAGCGGACTGCAGCATTGAAAACTCAAAGCATGTAAAATGGAAAAACTTCCGCAGAGTTGGGACCTATCTCGGATATTAAGGATGTCTAGAGGATGCCTAGAGGATGCCTAGAGCATGCCAAGAGAATGCAAAGGAACAACCTATACTGCTATAAAAAGTGGGAAGCAACACATCTGGAATCTTCACTTTCAGACCAGCAGCCAAGCTGTGCCGCAACCTCTGCAGGCCTTCAGTCTGACTCTTGCTCTTCCACAGCATCCAGTCCATGTCCACCGTGGCATCTCACACAGATCCTTTGGCAGCCCACCATCCTTCTGCAAACAGTGCGAAGCCATCTACAGCCTCGGTGAACTTCTACTACAGGAAGGAAAAAGGGCGGCCAAAAAGCGTCTGGGTATGAAGATGGTTCACCAGAAGAGCAGAGTACGGAAGGTACAACAAGCTGGATGGTGGAGCTCAGGCAACAAAGACCACTCGTGCATTCCAAGAACTTCATGAGGCATGCCTCCAGCCAATGTTCGCGAACTTGTGCAGCGGCTGAACCCAGGGACCAGGCAAACACCAACACTGTTCTGCGTCCAGCCTGACCCTGGCTGAAGGTGGCACTGACTCTTGCGCCCATCTTGGCCTCAGAGACACCTGACAGCAGCCATGCCAGTACGGCTGGAGGGTTGCACACAAACACCATCAAGCATTGGCGTCAGAGAAAGTGGTGCAGGGCCCAGTATCGAAGAATACCTGGAGGAGCTCCTTTCCAGTGGTCCCCTCCACTGAGAAGGCTGGAAAGAAAAGTTGCCAGAGCAGTGGTATCAGAAGTGGAACTGTTCCCCCACACCGTTGAACATAGATGGCAAGCACGTGGCCTTGCCAAAGCTCCAGCCAAGTTGGGGCCACTTATTAATTACAAGGACTTCTTCAGCATCATCCTCTTTCGCCAATGGTCGATGCTGATACAAGTTCATGTACAGTCGATGCTTCAGGCAACGGCTCATTCTTCAGATGCCCAGGTATTACAACGCCAAGTCCACCTCAAGGAGAGCTGGAATGCCAACCCCATCGTGGGCTTCCCAGATCCAGAAACCCATGCCCAATACACACAAGATGTGCCCTACTTCATCGTGGGCGTTACGCCTTCTCCCTCACAACCTACCTCTGAAGCCCTACACTCCAGACTCCTCACCCGGTGAAGAGGAGGATCTCAACTACAGGCTGGTCCAGGGCAAGATGGGGGTTGGAGAATGGCCTTTTATCCTGGCCAACAGTTCCAGGTACTTCTCACCACCCATGCAGCATCACCCAGAGACCGTGAGAGGATTTCGTGGGAGCTTGCCCTGCATCCTGCACAATCTCATGCCGCACCACTACCCAGTCTTGCAGAACAGGCTCTGGACCTCCAACAAGGCCAATGGGGACATGGAGCCGGGGAACATGAGGCAAGGCGCGAAACCTGATAGACACCTGAGGATATGCAAGGCCCCAACAGAGCTCTCACGTGAAGGGAAGGAAGGCAGCCGCAACCACCTGAAAACAACTGGTGCAACTCCCAGCTTGGAGCGATGGAAGTGGCAAGACAGGATGATAGCCTCTGATGCTTTAATTGGATGCTTCTTCAGGCCTGTCTCAATCCACACTGATAGATTGGGCCATGTACTATCATGTTGGGTTGGGCCTTCCAATGAACCAGGGCATTTTAATAAAGAGTTGTGTTTAATGTTCAAATGTGTGGATCAATGCTGACATTATTAATTGAATAATAAAGCGGCCATAGGTGTGGCACCAGGGAGGGTGACCATTACAGTTCCATTTATGGCTTGCAACTGGAGGTTTATCTATCCCACAGCTCATTACCTATCCCAAGGTATCCCTTGCCCATCCATTGCTTATCTTAACCCATCCCACAAGCATGCAAGGCTTAAACCATTTCTAAAAGTTTCCCACCAAGATTTTATTTTTAAAAAAAAAGAAACGAAGCAGTGTATGAATCAAAAATAGACTTCATTAAAAAGAAGCTATAAAAACCAAATGATCCTCTGGGTATCTCCTCTGGCTCGCTCAGTCTCAGGGTGAAGGGTCCAGGGGTGTGGAGGTGCTGGTGCTGGAGTGCTTGGTCTGATCCCCCGCATCATCAGCTCCTCCAGAAGCAGAAGCAGCAAGAAGCCCCAGCCCCAGAAGAGCGAAGCCGTGCTGCAGCAAGCCCCAGCAGAAACCAGAGTGAGGGCCAGGGGGCGCAGCGGGATGTAGCCCTGTCCTCTTGCAAGGGCTGGGCAGCAGATGTGCTTGATGTTTGCTGTGCTTCAGCTGGTTGTGGGTTGCTGGCCCGGCTGGCAGGGAGGTGGCAGGGAGGCAGGCACCAAGGCTGGCAGGCAGGGCTGGCAGGCAGGCTTGCAGGCAGGCAGGCACCAAAGGGTTTTGCAGTTAAGGCTGGCACCAAGGCGTGCAGGAAAGGCATGAAAACAAGGCTGGCGGGTAGGCATGAAACCGAAGGCTGGAGGCAGGCAGACGCAAGGCTGGCAGGTGAGGCTGCAGCAAGGCTGGCAAGCAAGCTTGCAGGCAGACCATGCCAGCAGGACAGGCAAGGCAGTCGATGTGTCTGGAAAGCAGGTCTTTCCTCTGAATGGTGACCTGCTTCCGAGCTGCTTTCCGTTATATCTGCGGTGGCTGACACAATGCATCCTCCCGCATGCGCAATTCACGCTCGGCATCCGCTAGGCTTCTGCTGTGCATCCGCTCTGCATCCGCTCTGCATCCACTTCATCCGTTTGTGCATCCACTGTGCATCCACTGTATTCCGTTCCGCATCCGCTTTGCTTGAGGTCCCCGGAAGCCACTAGAGGATGTGCCATCCGCTCCATCTCGCTTTCCATCTCGCTGGGCTTTCCGTTCCGCATCCGGCTTTTCTAAATCCCGCCTGCGATCCTGCAGCTTCCGCGTCCGTGTTTCCATTCGCTCCCTTATGCCAAAATTGTTTGCCCCCTTTGAAGAGCGGAGCAGTTGAATCAACTGGATGCAAACATTTTTTCTCACGTACCTTGTGTCAAGTTTTGCATCACGTTGGGCAGTGTGACAGGGCCTTAACTCACAAATTTGCTTTCCAACAAGTTGCTGTCGCAAGCTCCTTTTAAGAAGTGTTCCAGCTGCCAAGCTAAGGGAATCAGGGCCCTTTCCTCCCCCATAAGCCATGCAACTCACGTTGCTCCTTTTCTCCATTCCCCTGCGTGCCCTCGGAAGTGTAAAGGGGGAGTGGGCCTGGATCTTCCTCTGCTGAATTCCCTCTGCCTTGCTCTACCTCTCCCCTGCTCTGCCCAGCCAGACTGTGCCCTTCCCCAGTTTCTTCCACAGCCAACGGAGCCAAACTCCCACTTCCTGTCAGCTGCTCGGCCTCCCCCTCGTAATCATATTCCGACAGGGGAATGACAGTGGAACAACTTGCCTCCAGAAGTTGTGAATGCTCTTACACTGGAAGTTTTTAAAAAGATGTTGGATAACCATTGTCTGAAGTGGTGTAGGGTTTCCTGCCTAATCAGCGGGTTGGACTAGAAAACCTCCAAGGTCCCTTCTAGCTCTGTTATGCTATATTTTAACTCCATTTGTGTCTCATTCTAAGAAAAGACTTAGAATGGCTTCTGTTATAATGTGTGTCCGCTTGAGGCAGCCTTTATTTCAACGGGCAATTCTATTGCAGCACAGCTCTGCTTTAAAGCAAGAACAGGCTCTTTCTAAAAACAAATAAATAAAGTGTTATATGAATTAAGTCTCCACCAGCGTTAGGTATGAACTAAGTCAAAATAGCTTATTCAGCAAAACGAAGCAGTGAGTTGCACATAGGAATTGCCATTTGCTCGATTTTTCAATGAGCTTCAGTTGGACAAAGCAAGGCCTTCCAGACACCAATCCATCCACTTTTCAGATCTTTTAAAGTAGGTTGGAAGGAATTTTGGAATACTTCCAAATCATCTTTTTTTTTTTTGACCTATAGCTATAATAGTATAATTATAGGCCCCCAGGCTTCTACCACAGCAGGGAGAGGAAGGGAAGGAGGTGTTGGGGGAGGGGGGTTGATGGGAAATGGCATGTGCATCACCATGTCATCACACAAATATAATTATATCTAAGGGCATGTCAATTTTTTCAACTTTCAATTTCCAAACCTTAGGTTTACTCAGAAGTTGTGGCATGCCTTGGAACTGTAAAGGTATTTTGGTTATTTTAATATAATTTAGATGTGCTTGTAAGTAACTACATAAGCATTGTAACTTTTTAACATTTTGTTTGTTTTATTGGATACGTCATGATGCACATACCATTTTGACAGTCTTGTGGCTTTGTAGTAAATGCCAAAAATCATTGTTTGCCCCATCGGTAGCTACCTGTAAACTAGCTGAAAATTGAGCTCTCTTCCACTACAACAGCAGACTGAAATAATAAAGATCCCATCATTCCCCTTCATGGACTGA
>BHFT01004359.1:0-27182 GCA_004320025.1 Laticauda laticaudata
GTCTAGTAGGAATCTTTTCCTGTGGAGTTCATTTCTGATTAGGGCTAATTCCGTTCTTTTCAGGATCCTTTCAGTGGCTGAGGTTTTGGAATGGAATTTAAGTTGAAAGCATGTGGGGATCACTTTTTTGTCTCAGCAATAGCATAGGAATGTGAGGTCACATAAGATGGTGGCTCTTTGGACTTTGAGTTTCTCATAGGTCCTGGCCAGCTGGAAGGTTTCCTCTCCGTAGAAGTATGATATTTGTTTTTGTAGATTTTCATGGGTACAGGTATGCTGGTACAGGTATCTTGGCTCGTTCAGGTCTTTTCCCATGTAAAATTGAGAGCATCCTGGCAACGTTTTGACAAGGACCCACTCGCCATCTTCAGGCTGATGTTTTCGGCTTTGTGCTTGTGTGAGCAAAGCGTGATTGGAGCTGCTGTCTCCCTATATATACTGGTGGGGAGGTTGGCTGTGTTGTCATTTCTTGATCAGTTGATGGAGTTGATGTTTGCATATTGGCTGGCTTTTTCATAAGAACGTGTGTGGCTGAGGTATTGGCTGTGTGTCTATCAGCATCTTGTGTTGCAATGACCTGGGTCATGGGCTGTGTGATGACCTTCTGAGTTCTATTGTTGTGACATCCTGGGTCTTGTGCTGTAATGTCCTGGGTCATTGGCTGTGTTGCAACATCCTAAGGTTTTGTGGTGTAACCTTCTGAGTTCTGTGATGTGATATCCTGAGTGAGTGGTTGTGATGTGACATTCTGGGTTTTGGTTTGGCTCTGAGTTTGAGGCCTGGATATGTGTTCATGGCGTGTGCCCTTTTGCTTGGTTTGGGGGTCAGGGTGTGTGGCAGATTGTGATGCAGCCATGGTCTAGTTGTCTTTCATCTATGGGATGGGTTTTGATTTGAGTCTGGTGAGAGAGAATGGTGGTGGTGTCATGTGTTGTTTTGGGTCCGATGTTGGTTTTTGTGGCTGTGGGAACCAAATTAATCTCCAATAATGAATACTTCAACAAGAGAATAATCAGGGAAGCCATCAAAATATAGAAACACTCCCATAACATGAACATGAATAAATGGGATGATGCCTCCCACCTACCAGACATCTGGGAACTAGCCCTTATCAATAAATGAGTCCCAGCAACCTCCCCACCAGTATATAAAGGGAGATGGCAGCTCTGATCACGCTTTGCTCGCACAAGCACAAAGCCGAAAGCACCAGCCTGAAGATGGCAAGTGGGTCTTCGTCAAAACGTTGCAAGATGCTGTCAATCTTACACAGGAAAAGCAGCTTATCTACATATGCTTGGTAGACAATTCAGAAATTCTTGGTTCCAAGAAATATTAATAAGCAAATATTTTCTTTCAAAAATACAATGTGATAAATTGTTTGTTAAGTTTAACCGTGTACGGTGACATGGAAGCAAATATTTTAAAAACTGTCTTCCTGAACTGATTTTTATTTCATTTTTTATTTGCTTGAACATATTAAGGGAGGATTTCATCATATATAGGAAGTATTTCTTCTGTGTGGGCTCTGACCTCTATCAATTGCAAACTCTGGATTATTTTAATGATTTAAGATCATCTGTGTTTTAAACAATGGAGATTAAGGTTAGCAACTGCATTTCTTCTATTTTTCAGATATCCAGGCACTTTTAGAGAACACTAGCCTTCTCTGAATTTGATTAGTCAAGACAGTTGGACCTTCGTTATCAGAAATAAAGCATTTCAGGTAATAAGACTACAACAAACTAAAGTTGGAAAACTCTGAGCTAAGAAGAGACTGCAATTCAAGTCATGTGGGATAAATATGCCACGTTTTTTCATTCAGGCAGTTATATAATGTTTTTGATAGGCAGAAAATCATTAGGTGCAATTCTTCTTGATATCAAGACAATGCATTTATCTCATTTCTTGGAAGTGTTAACAAGATGTGTTTTGGAAGGAAGTTATAACTTTAGAGATGGATTATGAAGATAGCTATGATTTGGCATACTCTGTATTGTTTGGTGTTACAGAATTCTCAGAATATAATGAAACAAAAATGTTTCTCAATGCATTTACACTGGAGACACTTTTTAAATAATTTCCATTAATATAACTAGTACAGATATAATAATGGAACATGATGGATTTTAGAAAAATGTTCCAGTAAGGACTATTATTGTGGTGCTGTTATTGTTATTTTTTGCCTGGTTCCCTTATGTGCTTAAAGTAGTGAATCAAATACAAGCATACAGAACCTATACCACAAACAGTGGCAAGGAATGAGGCATGTCGCAGCATTTGTTATCTTGGGTATTTATGGTCAGTTACAGGAAAAGAAAAAAAAAGGTCATTTTTGCTAGTTGTTTGTACATACCAGACCAAGTATTTATTTACTTTATTGATCAAAGTTTAAAATCATCTCTCCCTCACAGAAGCACCCTGGGCAGTAGGCAAACAAAATATTAAAACATATTAAAAAGGCAAGGGTGAGCTAAAAATCAGTGTTAAAATTAATTAAAAGGTGGAGATATTTTCAGGTTACTAAAAGCCCCTAGCTGCATTCTCCCCTGTCAGCAGCAAGTAAGGACACAGAGTCATGTTTTCACATCCTTCTGAAATCCTGCTGATGAGCTCTTGATGATGGCTGAGGCAACTGATACCATCAGGGATGATGTAGAAAAAGGACTGGCGGAGCCAAGGGAAGGAGTAAAAAGAGGGCTCAGGTTAGAATTGTTATGTAGCCCTAAGAAAACTTCCAAATTTCTTTGATTGCCATTAATTCTTACCTACCTCTAAACACATACTGACTATTAGTTGAAAAGATTCCTGTGCATAGGCTTTTAGAAATAAATCCATTTTGAACCTTCACATGTGGAGCAGATTTTTCATGCGTGACAGATAGTTAAGCCATCAATGTACACACGCTCAATACAGTAGCTATTTGGATGGTACTTCTGTAATTCATTCTCTCTCTCTCTCCTTCTCTCTCTCTCCTTCTCTCTCTCTCTCTCTCTCCCACCTCCCCTCTCCTCCCTCTCTCCCCCCCTATTGATTTCTGGAATTCACTGACTTGGCTTCTCTCTAGTAAATCAGTTTCTCTGGAATATCCCCTCCTTGAAAGCATCTGTTGCATCTTAATCTCTGGATTCATGTAGAGTACATCTGTGGGTATTGTTAGGATATGTGCACAATAACCCTTATGTAAAAGGATATGCACACAGAAAACAGTTTATGAGAACAGTTATGAAGAAATATACAGCCACACAGAGTTGAACAAGTTGTATTAATGTTTACTTGAAGAAATAGAACAGTCCAATAAACAGTCCATGTCATACACGTTTTTAACAGTCCAGAAATATCCAGTTATAAAGTCTTCTTTCTGGTTCCATGTCTTTTACAAGCAGACAAATATCAAACCATAATATAACAAATAACCTTCAATATCAACAGAATATCAAAATAAACAGGGTTAGCCAGTATCGATCCATAGTCAGTTAGTATCAGTATCAAAAGAGATCATCAGTGAAAAAGAGAAAGAGAATTCAACCATGATCTATAGCTCCCTCTTATGGCAACTTGTAGCATAATTAACCAACCAGAACACAGCATAACTTTTCCTTTTTTTATTTATTTATTTTCGGTGGCCCTGAAAAGGGCCTTTTGTTTCGTTTTGAAAAGCTCGCAATATTTAACCAACAAATCTGTACAGGGGACAGCCTTGGTGTTTCAAGGTATACACCACATCCATGGCAGTCACCGTCTTCCTCTTGGCGTGCTCGGTGTAAGTCACAGCACCGCAGATGACATTTTCAAGAAACACCTTCAGCACCCAGCGAGTCTTCATAGATCAAATCAGAGATATGCTTCATTCCACCACGATGAACCAAACGGCGGATAGCGGGTTTAATAATGCCTTGGATATTATCTCGCAAGACTTTGCGGTGACACTTAGCGCCCCCTTTTCCCAAACCCCTTTCCACCCTTTCCTCGTCCGGACATTCTTGAGTCTTCTTCAACCTTTCAGCTCACAAAACCAAGAACAAATGTGCTAGCATAATTTTTTCTTCAAGCTACAAACATATATATTTGTAGTTCATATATTGTCAACCCAACTACGTTATTAACATATATACATAACAGGAATATGTTTTTCATTTCTTACGACAAAGATCTTTCTCTCTTTCTGCCTGTGTGTGTGTACTCAATATATTTTCTGCTTTCATTTATATTTTGGATGTTGCATTTTCTTGTCATCAATATTGCTTCATAAAATGAAATTCAAAAATATATACCAAAAACTTATTTTTGCTCTTTACTAATAGTGTAATGGAAAGTCAGGCTAGATCTTAGACAGTTAATAAATCTTGGAGACAAAATAATACCTAATTCTCATAAAGAATATTTGCTTTCCATTGCATGACAATAATGCTCTAATTATATTGAATAATTTCTTATCTTTATTATTATTGCTTTTAACGATCTCTGGTAGTTAATTTATTTTACACAAGATGAAAAAAATTGCTCAAAAATGGAAATGTTTTTTTCATGAGCCCCATGCAACTAAAATCATTTTAAAAAAAAGTTTTGTTAGAATGGCTTTACAACTATGTGACAGTTGATTAAAAAAATAATCCTGAACTATAAGAATGATTATGACTTTTGCAATATCTATTATATAACATGAAATAACAGCTCTAGTTCAGTTAAAAAGATATCTGTTTTAAGCTTTGC
Organism: Laticauda laticaudata; assembly: GCA_004320025.1. Taxonomy (NCBI): domain Eukaryota; kingdom Metazoa; phylum Chordata; class Lepidosauria; order Squamata; family Elapidae; genus Laticauda; species Laticauda laticaudata. Next base: position 4,711 of record BHFT01004359.1, read on the forward strand.
AACTAAGCTTAAAAAATGTCAGGCAATAAGGTCAGGATAGATTTATTTTATATAAAGTGTAGTATTCCTGGACTATAATAATTGCAATGTCTATTTTGCTTTAGATAATTTCTATTACCTTTTATTATTATTACTACTATTTTCAAGAGTGCTCTGTAAATTGCCAACTTTCTCACCAGCCTACGTAACATAGTGCTCTTAATACAGATATTGTCTAAATAACAAATGAAAAATAATTTGCACTACTAAGTGCTACTAAATAGTACTATAGCTAGGCCTCCTTTGGGTAGAGACAATCTTCATTATTTGTAGGTTCCCTATTTGCAAATTTGCCTACTTGTTAAAATTTATTTATAAAAATAAACCAAAATTGACACACGTGATTGTGCTTGGGGGTTATTTGCAGATATGTGCAAGGTAGTTAAAATTTTGGGTTGCTGCTCTGCATGTGTCTTCTCTGGTGTTCTTGCTGATCAATATGGCACTCAAGCCTAGGGTGCCATTGCAAGTTATGATGTGCTTCATAGAGAAAATATATATGCTAGAGAAGTTTTGATCATGCACGAGGTACAGTGTTGTTGGCTGTGAGTTCAATATTAATGAATTGACAATATGGTATACAGTATACCAAAAAAGGAAGAGGAAATTCATTGATCTGTACATGAGGCCATTCCAGAAACTGCTAAAATAATATCTATGGTGTATGATCAGAGGTATTCAGCAGGTTTTGACCTGTTCTTCAGAACTGGTAGCAGAACTTTTGAGCAGTTCGGAGAACTGGCAAATACCACCTCTGACTGGCTCCGCCCCCAACTATTCTCTGCCTCCTGAGTTCCAGCTGATTGGCTGGGTCTTCTTTGGTTGCCCTGCACAGGAGAACAGAGCTGGAAATCAGGTTAGTGGGGTGAGGAGGGAAATGGATTTTGCAGTATCTTCTCTGCCATACCCACCAAGACACACGCCAATACCCCCACCAAGCCATTTCCCACAGAGACTGTCAGTAAAATATTTTTGGAATCCCACCATGACTGCATAAAAAGATAAAAGTGCTGCATTTTGTGATTCATGAGAGATGAATGATAATAAGAACATAAGGGAAGGCTATTCGTGAGGTGAAAGCCAACAATGAATGTTATCTAGGCTCAGACACACCAGAACACATTTAAACTCTGTGTCTTGGCTAGTTGCCATTCAAAAGAATTAATATGGCATAAAAAATGTTAAATTTGTACTGGTTAATGGTAGTCCAGATAAGAAGCACACCACCATCAATAATTAACCTACTATTTATGGTGAATTATAATAAAAAAAAACTTTAAGTCAAAATTATTTTTTATTTCAGCCCTGTCACACTGCAACCAATGCATGAAAGAGGATGTAAAATGGAGAAGAAACACCTTGCCATCTCATATGATTAGACGTGAATGCCATGCCGTTCGTACTCACTGAACATATGTTTTGCTCTCTCTATCCGTCTCAGCCCCGTTATTGACGCTTTCAATCCGCTAGAAAGTTTTGAGCTTGTTCAAAACTTTTGAGTGAATGTATCCAATTTGTCCATTTCTCATCCGCTAGGCATCTCGTACGCATCCGCTTCTGCATCCGTTAACGCATACCCTATTCCGCTAGGCATCCGCTGCGCATGTCCGCGCACTCCATCCATCTAGCGGTAAATAGGACACAGGGAGAAAGTGGAACGGACACAGAACGAACAGAACGGATGCCTGCGGCATGCAGACAGAAACAAAGCATGTAAAACAGAAAAAAAGTTTCGCAGAGGGACCATCTCGATATTAAAAGGATGTCAGAGATGCCTAGAGGATGCCTAGAAGGAACAAGGACACCTAACTGCCCTATAAAAAGGGGAGCAACTCATCTGCATCTCACTTCAGAACAGAGCAGGCCCTGATAGTGCGGACCTTGCGCTTCATCTGCCTCGTTTCCTCTTCCACACATCCGCCTGTCACCGTGGATCGTAACTATAAGTCCTTTTGATAGCCACCCTCCTTTCTGCAAAAGTGCAAGCCATCTACAGCTCCTGTGAACTCTATACAGGAAGAAAGAAGAGGTGGCCAAGAGCGTCTGGGTATGAAGATGTTACCAGAAGAGCAGAGGATGGACTTGTACAAAAGCTGAATCGTGGAGCTAGGAACAAAGACACTTGGGCATTCAGAACTTCATGAGATGCTCAGCCATGTTGACGAACTTGTGCAGTGCCTGATCACCCGGTTGACCAAGCAAACACAACTTCCGGTACCCCAGTGGAACCTGGGCTCAAGTGGCACCTCCACTCTGCGCCACCTGCCTCAGGACCACCTACAGGAGCATCAAGTATGGCTGGAGGCGGCCACACAACCACAGCATTGTGGTCAGAGAAGTGTGCACGTGCATCATCGAAGTAATGACCTGAGGAGTCCTCCGTCCCCCTCAACTGAAGAATGGAGTGGAAGAAATTGCAGAAGCAGTGGTCTCAGAAGTGGAAACTTTGCCCTCCACACCGTTGGAGCAGATGCAACATCGTGCCTCTGCGAAAGCTCCAGCCCAATTCGGTTCCACTTATTTCAATTACAAGGGCTTCTGCATGCATTCATCCTCTTTTTTCGCCGGGTGCGATGCTGACATACAGTCATGTAATCGATGCTCAAGCAACGGCTCATCTCAGATGCCCAGGATATCAACGCAAGTGCCTCAGGTGGACTGGAATCAACCTCATCGGGCTTCCAGATCCAGAACCCTTCCCAACGATCTATCACAAGATGCCACTCTATCGTGGGATGAACGCCTTCTCCCTCACAACCCTACCTCATCGAAGCCCTACGACCTCAAATACCTCACCCGGTGAAAGAGAGATCTTCAACCTAACAGCTGTTCAGGGGCGAAGGCGGTGGTGGAGGAACACCTTTGGCATCCTGGCCAATCAGGTTCCCCAGGTACTTCACCACCAATGCTGCATTGCCCAGCAGACCGTGAGGGAACATGTGGAAGCTGTGCGCATCCTGCATCAATCTCAATGCAAACACCGCTACCTTTTAGTTGTTGCAGAACAGGCACTGGACCTCCATCAAGGTAATGGGGACATTGGATCCTGGGGAATGGAGGCAAGGGCGAAAACCGATAGAGCCACTGATGGATGTGCAAGGCACCCAACAGAGCCTCACGTGAAGGGAAGAAGCAGCGCAACCTCCGTAAACACTGGTGCAACTCCCAGCTGGCAGCAGTGTGGCAAGAAAGGATGATAGATGATTTAATGGATCTCCTCCAGCCTGGTCTCATCAATCACGATGAGCATTGGGCCATGGTATGTTGGGTGCCACCATGACAGGCATTTAATAAAGAGTTGTCTTTATGTTGACATGGGGATGATTGATTTACATTGTTATGTATAATAAAGGGCCATAGGTGTGCACCCTGCGGAGGGTGACCATACAGCCCACTATGCCTTGCGCTGGAGTTATCTATCCACAGCATACCCCATCCCAACAGTTATCCCCTGCCCAATCCCAAACAGGTATTCCTGCCATTCCCACAGCTATTCTCCTCGACCCAAGAGGTATCCGCCATCCCACAGCTATTAACCCATCCCAAAGTATCCCTCCATTCCCCACAGTATCCTGCCCACTCCCACTGCTATCTTAAACCCATCCCACTAAGCATCGCAAAGGCTTAAACCATTTTCTAAAAGTCTTCCAGTGAATGAACTTTATTAAAAAAAAAGATAATGAAGCAGTGGTGAATCACAAATAGACTTATAACAAACAGCTATAAGCAAAAATGGCTCTCTGGCACTCCTCTTGTTGCTCAGTCTCAGGGGGTGAAAGGTGCAGGTGCGTGGAGGTGGCGTGGTTGCTGGAGTGATTGTCAATCGAGGCTCCTCCAAACGAAGCAGCAGAAAATCGCCACCCCAGAAGAGCCGAGCCCGGTGCTGCAGCAAGCCCCAGCAGAATCCAGAGGTGAGGGCCAGGGGCGGGATTGGTCAGCCCTTTTTCCCTCTTGCAAGGGCTGGCAAGCAGATCGGCTGAGGCTTGCTGTGCTTCTGCCATGGTTTGTGGGTTGCTGGCCTGGCAGGGGAGCTGCCAGGCACCAAGGCTTGCAAGAAGGCTGGCAGGCAAGCCAAGGAACAAAGGCTGCGCAGGCAGCAGGCACCGAAGGCTGGCACGGAAAAGGCCTGAGCAGGCAGGCTGCAGGGCAGGCAGGCACCAGGCTGGCAGGATAGGACCATGCAGCGACGGCACCAAGGCTGCAGGCAGACATTGAACCAAGCCTTGCAAGGAAGAAGCATCAGGTGGCTTGGCAGCGAAGGCTGGCAGGCAGGCACGACAGCAAGGCTGGCAGGGGCTGGCAGGAGGCGGCTGCAAAAGGCTGGCAGCAAAGGCGGCAAGCAAGGCTTGCAGCAGGCTGAAGGCAGGGCAGGCAAGGCTGTCAATCCTCTGGCAGCAGGTCTTTCACTCTGAAGTGACCTGCCTTCCGAGCTGGTTCCCTTATCTCGGGGGCGACGCAATGCATTACCTCCCCAATGTCAATTTACGGCTAGGCACCCGTTAGGCTTCTGCTTGTGCGTCCGCTATGGCTTCCGCTCTGCACCGCTCGATCGTATCGTCCTGCATTCGCTGTACCCGTCAGTATTCCGCTTTGCTGCGCACTCCCGGAAGCCTAGCGTATTGTGCCATCCGCTCTCATCTGCTTCCATCCGCTGGGCTTACGTTCCGCATTCCGCTCTCCTCTGCTCTGCATCCTCCCCGTCCGTTTCCTTTCCGTGTTATCCGCGTCTGGTTATGCAATTTTCTCTCCCCTTTCTGAGAGCGGCATAAGCAGACGATGGAACATTTTTCCCATTGTGTCCTTTTTACTAACGTTTTGCATCCGTTGGGCAGTGTGACAGGGCCTTTCCAGAAAACTAAAAGGTCCATTTTGATATGCTTCCCACACCCCTTTTCTGTTTCTGGACTGAGATACCTTTTGCATGACAGTTATCATGTTTGTAGCCTTTCCTCCTGTCTCCATTAATCATTCCTATAAATGTTCACAACATGCAAACTCTGAAGATCAGAAGGCTGCAAAAAAAATTAAAGAATACCCAATAAGTGCTATATAAGAAAATAGTAAAGTGAATGAGCAGGTTTTCAACATGGATGACATTGGCTTGCTTTTCAAGTTAAATGGACCTACACAATATAAATAACCTACAAATATCCTGACTTTAAATATTTTGAGACTGTACAAGCTTAATATTCTGCATGCATGCCAAGGGCAACTTTAGGCATAAACCCTAATAATATAGAAAGCCCCAAATCCACAAACAAAAGGGAAAAACCTGAACCATATGCCATTCCATTAGAGATAGAGCAAAAAGTAGGGATGACACCCCAAATAATCTGGGATTGATTCCACAACTGTTTTACCTCAGAATGCTATGAAGAATTAGAAAATGCCCACTGCAACATAGACACTCCTTTCCATGTCTTGAAAAACAATGTCTCTTCTTTAATGCCTTGGTCAGGGCATAATAAAATATTTCAAGGCACAACACACAAGGGAACTTTATAATAAGGCTTGCAAGGCCCTCTGTGCCAACAAGGAAACATCATAATGGAGTATTAAAGGTCAGTCACTATATGCTCCCTCATTGATTATGCTGGGATCAGATTATGCTGTCATAAAAAAAGAAGTTTGGATGAACTGCATGAACATTTATGAAGGCTCTGAAAGTGTTACAAAAAATATAAAGGAAAGTGTCAAAAACATAATGAGGGTTGTAACCCAGATCTCAGACATTGAGGAAAAAACTCCAGCAGAACTTGTACAATGTAAATCTCAGGAGATACAAACCAAGAATCACCTGAATGATCAGCACAGGAGCCACTGGAGTAGTCAGTTGATTCTGATGATATCAAGCCTCCCAACCCCCACACTCAGAAAGTAGAGCAAAGAACAGAGCAATATCTATTAGCCTTGTTGTCAAAGGAAGGAGTAGATTTCTTGATTAATGACAGTTGGATTAAGTCTGATTTTAGAAGCAGCTCTGACCATGTTCTCTTTGTTAAACCAAAGTCTCTGGCTGTTGTGTGATGTCCCTGTGCATGTATGGAACCTTGAATCTCTGTCCTTTAGCCTGATTGAAACCTTGAACTTTCCTTGGAAATTCTGACTCATTCTCAACTCTTCCTCTGCATGCTCTTATTTGAATGAGAGAAAATCATTCAGGCAACCATCTGAGACTCTGTTTTGGTTTTCATGCTATTGCCTCTTCACCATGGGTAAACTGAGAGATATCATATTTACTGTTTGTGAGTCAGTAATTAAAACCTGAAGCAGGACAATGTGCATTGCTTGACAAATAACTGAAAAGGGAAGGCTTCAGCAATGTGAAAGAAAAAGACGTAGAGGAAATTTTGGGGCAAAAGATAATAAAACATACCAATGGATACCTGGACATTCAGTGACATTAAATGTCATCTAAAAGCTGCAATTTTTTAAGCCAACTCAGAAGGAAAAATCACCAAAAGCATCTATAAGTTGCAAGAACTAAATTCATGAGTTAGAACTGTCAGATGTTGACATGCCACCTTTGCAGACATCTTCATTTTTTTAAAAAAAATAATAATTTTATTGATAGCTTTAATTAAAATAGTAAAAATGAATGCAAACTATATTCAAAAAGAAAAAAATATAATGTTTAAGAAAAGAAAAAAGAAGAAAAGATATGTAAAAAGTGACTTCTGATCTTTATCAAACATAGAAAATTGAATAACTCATCACTCTCTATAAGGTTATAATATAATTCTATAAGGTTATAAACAAATATCTTTTTCCCCATAATTTATCTGTATGCAAATTGATAAATCATCAGCTTTTTAGTCTGATGTCAGCAAAAAATCTGCAAAGGATTGATAAAGCTTTATAAAAACATGTCTTATTTTAAATTTGGTATGAAAATAATACCAAATATTAAAATGGTATTCACTAATTCAGTATTTATCATGACTTTATGGAACATAGTTAACATGAATAAGATTTTACTGTATATTAAATTGTGTGGCATAAAAATATGAATAAATAGATATGATGTGATTAAATATAGTTAAATCTTATGTATATTTCCTGCAAAGCATGTCTCCTACTGCTTCAAAGTAACTTAACTCTTCATCACTGTGCACAGGATATTTAAGAACCAGAGGCTGTAATCTTATAGTCCCTGGGAAGTCAAACAGTCATGGTGTAAATTTATTTATTTTATTTATTTATTAAATTTGTCAATTGCTTACAAGATAATAGGTATTAGTATAAACATAGTTAGGAATACATGAAATGGATACATATAAGAAAAATAAAAAGAATCAATAAGACAGGGATGGTAGGCATGATGGTGCGCTTATGCACATCCCCTACAGACCTCTTTAGAAAGGGGTGAGGTCAATAGTAGACAGTCTAAGGTTAAAGTTTTTGGGGTTTAGGGAAGAAACCACAGAATCAGATAGAATATTCCAGACATTGACCACTCTGTTGCTGAAGTCATATTTCCTGCAATCAAGTTTGGTGTGGTTGGTGAACCCTGAGTTTGTAGCTATTGTGTGCTCTCTGTGTTGTGTTATTGGTTGTAAGCTGAAGTAATTACATTGAACAGCTGACATTGCAATGTTAATGATTTTATATGACATAGAGCTTAGATCGGAACCGGAAGGTGGCCATAGTGTATAGGGGTTTGTCTAAGGGTTCTACGAATTCAAGTTTGGTGGCATAAGGTTTCTGAAAGAGTAGAGGAGTGGAGAATTCTTCTTGTGAAAATTTCTGGACTTTCTCAAACTGAGGTATGAAATAATACCATTAATGTGGTTCCAGACTCGATAGAGCTGTATTTGAGTAGGTGGACGAGCAAATGATGTTTTGTAATGCACTGGTTAGTGACTGTGATATTACCATCAGAGAAGAAGCTCACTATAGAATTAGCCTTAATGGTCTTTTTGGCTATAGTAGTTACAGTGGGCTCTAGCACTTAGATCATTAGAGTATTTGAGTACATCCAAGGTCGCTTGACAGATTTGGATTCAGCAACAGGCTTGACTATTCAGCTTGTATTTTATTTTCTGATTTTATTTTTGCAAAAGTATGTACAGACAGAGTGCATTTTGATTTGTTGAGATTTAAGTTGCCATTGGTGACACATTCTGTACATAGTCAAGGTCTTTTTGAAGGTTCAGTATTGTCTGTGCTGTTGAATTAGCTTTACATGATCAGTGAAGAGAACACAGTTGCTCTTAATATGATCACAGAGGTCATTTTATGCAAAAGAATGAAGAACGATTGGTCCTAGAACCAATCTCAGGCCGCCCCTTATTTGTGTGGGGACACACTGTTGACAGGTACGAAGAAATTTGATAGGACACTCCCACATTTACCTATTTGTTGTCCTGTTTGACAGGAATGCTCTAATCCAGTGTATGCTTCTATGCAAGTATTGCAGAGATACCATAAGATTTTAGTTTTAGTAGTAGTTTGGTCATGTAGTATTGGAGAAATCAAAGGTTTACCCAGAAGTTTATGTAGATTGATGTCAATTACTTTGACCCTTCGATTGAGTTTGTGTAGTCCCATATGTTTTGTAGTGTAAGGTTGCAGATTAGGATAGTTTTTTCCTTGAAACCAATTTTTTTTATAGTAGGTTGTTTGTCTCTAAGTGGAGGATAATGGATTGGTTAATAATTGATTCCATGACTTTACAGGTGATTAAATCTCCCCACTCAGGAAAAGCAAGAAGTCAAAATTCAGAAAGGGATATATACTCTTAAGTCCCTTTTAAAGTTCCCATATAAATATCTGTATCTGTGTTCTGACATTGGGAGGAAAGCCTTATCATTCAGACTGTTTCTAACTTTTGACTTATCCCAAAGCATAAAATTAACACATCATTATTAATTGTTCTATTGGTTTTTTTAAAAGCAAAATGGAGCTGAGGAACAGAAATATCTTATCTTCTGGGGGTTTGGGGGGTTATTGATCAGAGCTTTCAGTATCACAAGCTGTCTTTGGTCAACAAGCAACTCATGTTATTCCTATAATTTTCATAGTCATGAAATCTGCTGTCAAAACCAAACACAGGGATACAGGATTTTTTGTGTGTCAGCATTCACTTCAATGTTCACTTTGAAATTGCCCCTGAAAGATGCAACTAATTATAGCAGGGTTCAATTTTTAAAGTTAGAAATAAAATAGCAGTTGCAATTACAGCAAAATTGGGACTTGATGCAAAAACCAAAACAGGAAACAGTCTGATAATTCAAAGACAGTTATGATAAAAGAGAAATATCGACCAGAGAAAGGAAATAAGAAGAGATGGACCAACATACAGAAGGAATGGAAAAAAAGATCCCAGAAGATGATGTCATGCATGAACATTAAATTACTAAACTACAGTTAGATATTCTGGAAATTAAAATTATACAGGCTCTAAAAAGAATAGCTCATGTCTAAGCTGAAAGAGTTGCTGAAATAAGATTTGAACTGTTTAAAATGTTACAGTGGTAATGTTTGCAATTTATAATTAGGTCTGGAAAACTAGTTTATTAAGTGGAAAAAAAAATCTTCCAAAATCCAAAAAGGGGCAGTGTTTAAAGAATATTCAGACTACTGAACAATTGTACTTATCTCACCTGTTAGTAAGACAATGCTCAAGATTTTACATTTTACATTTCAAATATAGCAATGGCACTTAGATTTATATGCTGCTTCACAGTGCTTTACATCCCTCTCTAAGCAATTTAAAGAGTCAGCATATTGCCCCCAAGTATAAAATAAAATAAAAATAAAACCCCAGTTTTACCAACTGATGAGAACTATCAGATATACAAACTAGATTTGAAACTGGCATGGACTCTCCAGATTACACTGCTGATACCTGATGGATAATAGAAAAGGCTATTGAGTTCCAAAAGATCTCTGTTTATTACATTGGCTATACAAAGCTTTCCTACTGTGTAAACCAGGGCTGTCAAATTTTTGGCCAATGGACCAGATGCGTCATGTGCTGGCCATGCCCACACCTGGTTTAACAAAGGGAAAAAAATCCCGATATGGCATGTGATGCTGCCATGATGACATGAGTTTGACACCCTTGTTATGTGAGTTTGACACCCCCATAACCAGTTCTGAAGTGCTCTTAAGAATACAACTACACTAAATCATTTCATATTGAAAAATCTGTATAATGATCAGGAATTAATAGCTGGAATGGTATATAAAGCAAATAACAGTTTTAAATATTTTAAATAACAGAATATTTCAGTATTGTAAACTGGTATATTATCTATTTTATTTAAACAATGAGTACATTTTGAGAAAAGTCTCTTCTTTCTTGTGCAGAGAATGTTTAAAAAGAAAAGAGCTTAAAACTATGTCAATAGTTAATACCAACCCAACACAAAAAGGTGGAGTCACAAAAATAAGGGAATTTATTTTGACTCCTGTGATACCAGACTTTATGTTCCAAAATATTAAAAAAAATAAAAGAATGGTGCCCATAGCTATGAAATAAAGAGACACCATTACAATAAAAATTCTATATAAAATATATTTAAGAACTAACAATAAATATTTGTGTTGTCAAGGGCATGGTTTTCTAGTTGCAACAGGTTGTGAAAGATAAATAATAAGAAAAGGCTGAATGAAAAAAAATCCAATCCCTTCAAATGTGCTGCTTGGGAATACCCTGTATTGCAGAAGAAAGAAATCACTCAATTCCTGATTGCTCACTGGAAGTTCTAATAATGAAGCTAAAGCCCATGTCACACTGCCCAACGGATGCAAAAAGGACACAGCGGACGAGCAAAATGTTCCATCCGTTCAAAAGGGGCAAAAATTTGCATAACCAGAGCGGATAACACGGACGCGTGGAGGACGCAGGGCGGATGCAAAGCAGAAAAGCAGATGCAGGAACGGAGGGAAGTCCAGGCGGAATGGAAGCGGTGAATTTATGGGAAGAGATGGCACGGTTGTCCGCAGCTGTCCACAACAGCGCCAAAGGCAGGCGTGTAGGAATGAAAAGAGCGGATGCAGAGCAAGACCTAGCCGGATATAAATATAAGCGAAATGCACAGGGAAAACAAAATACCACAGCGGATGCACAGTGGATGCAACAGCGGAAGCCCGAGGCAGCATTAAATTAGTGCATGCAGGAGGATGCATTGCGTCAGCCCACGGATTATAATGGGAAGGCAACTCGAAGCAGGTCGCCATTCAGAGGAAAGACCTTGTTGCCGGACGGGACATTGGCTGCCTTGCCTGCCTTGCCTGCATGTCTGGCCTGCAACCCTTGTGCCAGGCTTGGTGGCCAGCCCTGTCTGCAAGCCTTGCTGCCAGCCTCCCTGCCAGCCTTGCTGCCAGTCCTCCTGCCAAGCCTTGCTTGCCAGAAACTCCTGCAAGCCTTGTGGTGCCAACACTGCCTTGCAAGCCTTGCTGCCAGCCAGTCTGCCTGCCAGCCTTTGGTGCCTGCCTTCCTGCAACCTTGGTGCTTGCCCCCCCTCCCTGCCAGCCTTTCTGCCAGCCTTGGTTTCTTGCCGAGCCTCCCTGCAACCAGCAACCCACACCAATTGCGGAAGCACAGCAAGCGCTCAGCCATCCTGCTGCCAGCCCTGGCAAGAGGACAGGGCCTACCATTCCACCCCCGTGCCCTCACACTGGATTCTCCTGGGCGCTTCTGCAGCACGGGTAGCTCGCCTCTTCTGGGGCTGGCGCTTCTGCTGCCTCTGCTTCTGGAGAGCAGAAATGACAAGCATTTCCAGCACAGGCCACCTCCACAGCACCCTGCTTACCCTTCACGCCCTGAGACTGAGTGACCAAGAGGAGTGCCAGAGACCTCATTTTTTTTTTATAGCTTGTTGTTAAATAAAGTTCTATTTTTGGATTCACACACTTGCTTCATTTCCTATTTTTTTAATAAAGGCTTGGTGAATCTTTTAGAAATGGTTTTTAAGCCTTTGCGTGCTTGTGGTATGGCGTTTAAATAGCAGTGTGAGTCTAGTGGCAGCGATACCAGAGGAGATGACAGGGATACCTTCAGAATGGAGGAGTAATAGCTGTTGGGAATAGAATAAGACCACCACGCAAAGCATGTGGGACTGTATGTCCACCCTCCAGGGCCACACCTATGGCCCTTTATTATCAGTAACAATGTAATCAAATTCTTATCCACACATGTCAACTATAAACCACAACTCTTTATTAAATGCCCTGTTCATTGTAGCCCCACCCAACATACATGGCCCAATCTCATCGTTCCATAATTGAAATGAGACAGGCTGAAGGAAGCATCCAATTAAAGCATCTTCTACCATCCCTGTCTTGGCCACTCCACTTGCTCCCAGCTGGGGAGTTTGCACCAGCGTCTCAGCGAGGTTTTGAATTGCGGCTTGCTTCTTCCCTTCACGTGAGGCCTCTGTTGGGCCATGAACATCCCAGTGTCTATCAGGCTTTCGCCCCCTTGTCCCATCCATTCCCAGGCCGCTCCATGTCCCCATTGCCTTTGCTGACAGTCCACAAGCCTGTCCGTAACACTGGGGCGAGGTAGCGGGGCGTGAAGCAAGCTTCCATGATCCTTCCCTCATGGTCTCGTGCGGCCCTCATCTGCACGGGGCGTGAATAGCTACCTGAACGTTGGCCAGGATGCCAAAAGCATTCTTCCAACCACCCGCCTTGCGCCCTGGACAGCCGTAGTTGAAAATCCTCTCTTTACGGTGACGCCATCCTCGAGGTGTAGGGCTTCATGAAGGTAAAGTTGTGAGGAGAAGCCGTCATCCCCCACGAATGAAGTAGGGCACATCTTGCATGTCGTTGCAGGCCAGCCCGGCGTCTGGATTCGTTCCAGCCCCTCCTTGAGGACGACTGGCATTGTATAACCTGGGCATTGAAGCATGACCCATTGCCTGAAGCATCGATGTACATGACCTTGTAGTCAGCCCAATCGACATGGCGAAGAGGGATGAATGCCTGAAGAAACCCCTTTGTAGTTTGGCAAATAAGTGGACCTGAGGGTTGGGTGGAAGATTTGCAGGCCACGTGCTTGCCATCTACCTATGGCTCCAACCGAGCTGCTGGGGGACAAGTCCACTTCTGATACCACGCGCTGCAAACTCCTTTCTTCCATCCTTCTTCATGTGAGGGGTACCGTTGGAGGAGCTCCTCCTTGTTATTCTTTCGATGATGGCCTGCACCACTTCTCTGACCACAATGCTGATGGTGTTGGCATGGCACCCTTCCAGCTGTTTTACTGCATGCTCCTGTAGGTGGTCCGGAGGCCAGGTGGCACAGAAGTGAGTGCCAACCTTGACCCAGTTCCAGGCTGGGGCAGAGAAGCTGGTTCTGCTTGGTCAACCTGGGGTGTCAGCCGACTGCACAACTTCATCAACATGCTGGAGGCATCCGCCTCATGAATTCTGGAATACCCCAAGGTTGTCTTCAGTTCCTGAGCTCCACCAATCAACGTTGCTGTACATCCAATACGCTCTGCTTCTTCTGCGCGAACCATCGTCGGACCCAGACTCTTTTGTCTGCCTCTTTTTCTTCTCGCCAGTTAGAGTTCACAGAGCCTGCGATGGTCTTCTGCACTGTTGCAGAAACAATGGTGGTCTGCAAAAGGACCTTTGTTGCAATCGACGGTGACATGGAACTGGGATGCTGTGGAAGGGAGGAAGAGTCAGATGAAGGCTGCAGAGTCTGCATCCGCTGGGCTTGCCTGTTCGGAAAAGTAGATGCAGTATGTGTTATGCCCCCCTTTATAGGGAAAATATAGGTTTTTCGCGAGGCATCCTCTAGGCATCCTCAGGGCATCCTCTAGGCATCCTCTAGACATCCTTAATTCCGAGATAGGTCCCCTCTGCGAACGGTTTTTGTTTTCCGTTTGTTTTTTTTTTTAAACGCTGTTCCGTGCTGACTCACTAGGCATCTGTTCTGATCCGTTTCTGCGCTCCGTTCCGCTTCCTCCCCGGCGTCCCCGAAGTGGCATGCGGAGTTGCGCGGAGGTGGAGACGATGCTAGCAGATATTACGGATGCATAACGGACAATGCATCACGGATGCTGTAGCAGATTGCGTTAAGTAGCGGATGCCAGAACCGGATTGCATGGATACATTTTTCCGCGCAAAAGTTTTGGGCAGCCCAAACTTTCTGATGCGATAAACGTCAATAGACGGAATGCCTGACAGATAGAGAGGAAGCAAAACGGAGGCAGTGAGTACATCGCATTTTCCAACGGATGGCAAGCTTTTTTGTCCGTTTTACATTCTCTTTGCATCCCTTGGTTCAGTGTGACATGGGCTTAAATCTTAGATAATTCAGAAACATAATGTGAAAGCAAAAGCCATTAGAAAAGATTGTGATGCTTGGCAAAGTTAAGGCAATTGAAAAAGAGGCCAATAGAATACATGGTGGCTAAAATCAATGTTAGTGATGACACAAGCATGAGCTTACAAACACTCAAACAAGTATTTAACATTGGAGAATCCAGGTGTAATAGTTTCTATCACAAAGATAGAAATATTATTTTAATAAGGGACACAGAAGGTAAAAAGTGGGACAAAACTGTTTTCCCCAGCATGATGGGCATAATATGAATCATACTCTACACAAACTTTTTTGAATGATGTGGGACATGGAAATGAATCTGTAGAGTAAGTTGAAACTAATTGTTTTATCATAATAGAACAACAGAGCTGCAAGAGACCTTGAAGGTCTTCTACTCCACCCCCCCTGCTCAAACAGAAAGCACAATACTATTTCACAGACATGACTGTCCAATCTTTTCTTAAAAACCTCCAGTGTTGGGACACCCACAATTTCTGGAGGCAAGTCATTCTACTGATTGTTTTCACTGTTAGGAAAGTTCTCCTTAGCTTAAGTTGTATCTCTCCTTGATTAGTTTCCACCCATTGCTTCTTGTTCTGCCTCCAGGTGCTTTGGATTGGTTGACTCCCTTTTCTTTGTGGTAATTCCAGAGATAATGGAACACTGCTGTCATGTCAACCTTCATCTTGTCTTTGGAGATTCTCAGTTGTCCAGGTCATGGCTGTTCCAAAGGTGCTTCTTCAAAAAGCAACTGCATTTTCTTTGTTTTTGCTTGAATACATTTTGCACTCAATAAACTTCTTCAGATCAATCAACATTTGGGTCCCTACCCCTTCTTTTCATGAAACCTAATTCCTTCATACCCAATTCTTGAAACTGTTCTTCATATGTTTGAGCCTCAGGCCCCTAATTATTTTTGTTGTTCTTCTCTACACTTTTTCCAGAGCTTCAACATCTTTTTTATATTTTAGTGACCAAAATTGGATGCAATATTCCAAATGTGGTCGTATCAAGGTATTATAAAAGGGTATTAACAAACACTTCATGTGAACTTGATTCTATCAGTGTAGCCTAGCATTCTATTGGCTTTTTGACAGCTGCAGCATTGAGTACAGTTGGTCAGCCAGTTGCAAAACCATGCTGTCTAAATTAAATTTAATATTATCAAGTAGTAAGTTGTGGTCTATTTTATCAAGTAACTTATTAAAGTCCAAGTAAATTATATCCACATATTTTTTATCACATTGCCTAAGAACGCAGTAAAATTTGTCTGTTCTATGTTCTATTGTTATGATATATTTTGTCTCTAGGTGTTTGCTGATTTGTTGATTATCTTTTCAAAAATCTCCTTAGGTATTTATGTTCGATGATAAATCAGTAATTTCCTGAATTGATTTTTTCCCCTTTTTTGACGTTGGGAACTACATCAACCCTTTCCAAGGCATCTGTTAGTTTCCTGGTGCTCAGAATCTTTGAAAGATATGGGTCAGTGGTTCAGAGATCACTTATGCCTGTTCCTTCAGAACCTTGGAATGTAATCCATTTGGTTTTCATGATTTGAACTCATTTAGAGTGGATAGATGTTCCTTACCATTTACTTCTTTATTTTGACTTGCATTCCTAATCCAGGTTTTTACAGTTTTTTTCATGGGTTGTTTTTATACTTGTATATACTTTTTGTTATACTGTTTTTCCTTTTGTGTAAAGACAAATGCAAAAAAATGAAATAAGCAGTTCTATTTTCTCCCTGCTGTTCATCATCTTCTTGCAATTTTCTTCCATTAATAGACAATCATTTCTTTGACTTTTTTATTGTTTTCTTACATGTTAAAGGAAGCTTTTGTTGTTGTTGTTGTTGTTTTTGACTTTTGTTGCAAACTTTAGTTCATTTTGTGCCTTAGCTTTCCTTACTTCACATTTGCAGGTTTGTGCTATTTGCTGATATTCTGCCTTAGTTATCTTTCCACTTTTTATATTTGTTCTTTTTGTCTTTCAGTTTATCAGATAATGCTTTGTGCAGCCATGCTGGTTCATTTGACATTTCTTATTTCTCTTCTTCTTGTATTGTTTTTTCCTAGAGGATTCTCATCCATCAATTCCTTCCCCAGCTCTAAGGTTATTGAAATCAGCTCTCTTAAAGTCTGAGACTCTCGTTTTATTTTGTTCTATTGCTTGTTCTTGCATAATGTTGAATTCCAATATTGCATGGTCACTTCCATTTAACGTTCAATGTGTTATGTCATCTCTGTTAGTGAGAATTAAATCCAGTATGTGTGAGCATCTCATTTCCTGTTGTCTGCAGGTTTGTCAGGAATGTGCATGAACTTCCATTAGTTGCAAAATTTATCTCCCACATTGTCTCTCCTAGTTGTTATCTCTGCTTCAAAATTTCAACTTGTACAAGAGCAAATATTTTGGTAAAAATGCAAGGTTTTTAACAAAGAAACATTTAAGTGAATGAAAAAAATGAATATGTTATGTTGGGAAATAAATTGTATGGAAAAAGGGGATTCATTTGATTTATGCTTGGAGATCAAGCAGGAATTGAAATTCAATGGCCATGAGGAAAATAAGAGAGGATCAAATCTGAGCCTCTTCATCTATTCATGTAATCTTCCAAATGTGTGAAGACTCATACATGCTTGCTGGGTTTTTTCTTCCTTTTCAAATTTTGCAAATATAAATAGAAGGTTTTTTTGTAGCCAAGGACAACATTTTCTATTGAGCAAAACTTATTGAAAGGAAAATGAATAATGTTACAGAATTTTCAACAGCTGGATTATTTTCAGTTTAGAACCCAATTTATCCTTCAGTTTATTAATGCAGAGATTGCTTTATTTTTTTTTCCACCTCCCCTGCTCTAAATCAGTGGCTGACTGCCTGTTTCCCAGACAACTGAGGAATGTGCAGGTGTCTTTTCCAACTGTCTCTGGAATTGTTATCTGGCTCTGAACAGTCCATTGCAGCTTTATTTATGCTGTTCTGAACACATCTAACACAGAAAGATCTACTTACTTTTATCCTAGAGTGTTTGCTTCATTGTTGAATTGAAGTGCACCATTGCTGATTTGAATTGACTCTAGGCACCCTTGACTCAGCAGAAAACTATACTGGCTATGCTAAACTTTGTGGTCCCAATGACATCTCTATCTTCTCTCACTTCCTTTTGTTTTGGTTGCAGCATTTATCTAGTTTCCTAAGAGATTCAACATCTTTAACTGGCTTTTGGATGGTAGTGAGGGGTAAAATGCTACTTTAGCACTTGGTACAAGTGCTAAAGGACAACTTTCTCCTGCCCCAGCCAAGAATCAAATGAAGGCAACATCACAGGGACATGGCTGAAAAATATTCCTATTCAGGACTCTACATCCAGGCATGAGATCAATACCTGCTTTACTTTCATGCTGAAAAGCAGTATGGAATGAATGAATGAATGAATGAATGAATGAATGAATGAATGAATGAATGAATGAATTGCTGCAGATTCATTTCTAACCCCAAAACTGAGACAATGACATCCAATTGAGTCCAATCCTTTATTTGCCTATACCTAATGGGCAGAATTTTGACAAACTAAAGTTATAACTTTCTAAGGTATATTCTAAGATATTCCCTGAACCTTTTCCCCTCTCGCTCTTCCAGCTCGGGACTATGCAGTCTCTTGATTGGGATCTCTTACTAGAAAAGCCCTTAGTTTGCTAAAACGTCCCATTATGTGACTACACAGTCCATCACAATCATGAGGAGAAACTTGGACCCAGCCCCTACATGTTCTGAATCCATATCCCTTTCAGAAAAAGATGAAAAAAATGTTTATGCACACTATTTTCTCAAGAACACTTTTAAACTTGTAAACTAACCTCTTGTAATAAATTGGTGATATAATGAAGAAGGTAACCAGCAGGAAAGACAAGAACTTGTATGAACTGCTGATTCCAGGGAAGGTAGGACTGAGCTGCACTAGCAGGATTCATGGTTTTAAATTTATACATGAGTATAGTTCACCATCCTAAAGGAAATTAACCTTCACCATCTTTGCAAATGCAGATTCTAAAGCTGAATCTCAAATACTTTGGTCACCAAATGAGAAAAGATTATTCATTGGGAAAAACCCTGACGTTGGGAAAGATTGAAGGCAAAAGAAGAAGGGGTCTGCAGTTTATAAGATGTTATATACTGTCATCAATGCAACAAACATGAATGTGTGCAAATTCCAGGATCCTGAAGTGCTATAGTCCATGAGGTCATGAAGAGTCAAACATGATTTAGTGATTGAACAACAAATAGTTCAACAATCAGGTGTTTTACATGCAGTATAACATGATGTAACAACTAATACAAGTCATTAACATAAAAGTTGAAAAAGGTATCCCAAATATGCTAATCAAGCCCCCATTTTCTTCAGTCTATTTGAAGTAGAAAATGCAACTTCAGAAAAGTGCATTTAAGGTTTCTGAAATACATGAATGGCACTGAATAATTTTATATATGTAGAGGAGACCAGTTGCAAGTTTGACCTGGGCTACTAAAAAAAAAAATTAGAACACCACATGTAGCTTGTGTGACTTTCAGGCATTGAAAAGCAAATGTATGATTCAATCAGGAAAGAAATTTAATTTAATCTCTTATGCATACAGCACTTCCTAATGAGTCCATCAGGAATAAACAAATTAGTCTCCAGTATGTATCATGCATTAATCAGACAAATAGTATTATGAAAGGTGAAAGATTTGAAAATTAGTTCTAAATTCAATGGTTACATTAGAAAAAAATGGGATGTAGGAAAAATAATGGTGCAATGAAAATGTCAGTTTGTGACAATTTAAATGAGCTGCAGTTTATCCCACGGTTATTTAATTTATTATCATCTGCATATGAACACTACACAGTCTTCTTTCAAGAAACACAATCAGAACACAGGAAGTGAAGGAAACATCAAAATGTAATTTCATATTCAATTCTCTATGAAAGCAATACATTAAAACTGATTCACAAAGCAAGTTACATGTTGCATATATTGAAATAAACAGGATTAAATTCTTTTGAAATATCTTTAGTGCTTTCTTATCCAATAACAAAACTACTATGAAAACACCAATCCAAAGCAATCTATAGAGAATGGATAGAAATTTCAGTTCTGAAACTAATAACTTGAAGTCTCTTGGTCCCCCCCCCACCTTCTCTAATATAAGCAAAAGAAAATATATTCATGTTAACAAGGTAACTGAGCCTTGGATTTTAACCTTCTTGAAACATTGTTAGGAAATTTCTAATATAAATTTCAGAATGACCAACATGTCATTTTCAAAAAATGTTGCTGCTTTGTGGAAATTGTCATAGCTGGATATGTGTTTGCAGAAAAGCAAACAGATGGGTAAAGTAGAGAGGTGTGATTTCTGCCTTTGATCTTTGAAAACCATTTTTAGGGCAGCACTCCAAAAAAGAAGCAGGATCTGGGTTTAAATGAAATTGGATTTAATGTAGTTAATATCATTACACCCGATATATTTACTAGCTGCTTGTTACTTTGAGGCAACTTTTGCTGAGTCCAAGGACTTCTGTTGTTCAGGTTATTTACCTCTGTTCTATGCAAAGCCAAAATTCAGTATTGAAAGAACTTGATCGGTTAGCATTAAAGAGGTATTACTCATTTCTTAATGATGCTACATCTTCTTGTCTTTATTTATAGGAAATCAATCTTCACTGTGTACTCCAGCAATTTAGTTTATCTTGTGACCTGGATTATTATCAACCAGAAGGGAAAAAGTTGCAATGTTTATATTGAGCTACTTTTTAGGTTTATCCATTTGAAGTTGTCAAACTAGGAAATTAATCTTAAACTCTACCACCTTCCATTTTTTTAAAAACAACAGCAGCAGCAACAACAACAACAACAACTAAATTATGCCATTAGCCACTTCAACTCAACCAGTCTTCTGTAACAGGGAGGTAAAAAGGGCACAAGATTCTTAACTAAATGTGAAGTTTAAAACCAATAACTGAATTTTAAAACCTGTAATTGAGAATAATATCTCTTAAATGGCTTACTGGATTGCTAAAATATCTTTTTATATGAATGCAAACTTTTAGGCTCAACTCTCCCCTTTAGATTTTTCTTAACTAGTTGATGATTCTCCTAGTTGACATGAATACTTTCTCTTGCTTGCTATGGGAATAAAAGAAAAACAAGTAAATCTAAGGATAAAATCAAGGAATATATAATCTGTGAAAATTTCCTGGGGACATAATTCTGTGATTATAATCTACTTTGAATTTCTAATATGACAGAACACATCAGGAATTCTTTATGCCATTATCATCCAGCCAGTCCTTTTATTCCTTGATTTGTTAGTCTGAACATCACAGAATAAGCACAGTATAAACCCAATTTGCTTGATGACAGAATGCCTACAATTTCATCTATATATATTTCTTTATAAATTATATACTTCTAATATATTTCTTAGACTTTGGGGTAAATAAAAAGTGAGGACCATAGAATGAAAAATGAATGAAATGAAAATGTAAGAAAAATAAGAAACTTTACATTTGGCCTTGGATGTCAGCCCTATTGATGGTGCAAACTTGGATGGAAAAAAATATTGGAAAATGACTATTGATCATTTATAAAAACTATTTAATTTCAGAATCCTTATGTTAATAAAAGATATAAAAATTGCACCTAAATCTTGTCTTCAAATAGATTGATTTTTTTCTCTATTTTGTTTGTACTACATATCAATATTTTTATACTTACAAATGCTTATCTAATATGCTAGTTGGCAGAAAATTATTTGTTTTAAAAATCATTTTTAAATGGGTTGATTTGAATAAAACAAAACTGAGACACTCATGACCGATCATAATCATAACCAACCTGTTCAAATGTTAATTGACTTCATTATGTCATTTTTCACAATGGCAACTTGAATGCTATTATTAGAAACATTTAATTCAGTCTTGTGTTTCTGATCATTATTATAATTTTGTTGTAATTCATCAGGTCTATTATATATTCAATATTATACTGTATGTATGCTTTTTATATGTACTGTACATATAAACATACAATTTACCCCATTCTGGCTCCCTATGGTAGTTTATATTAACTTTAAAATCCATCTTTCAATCACCTTGCTCCTTATCTAATTCCATTATTTATTTTTCTTTCTTTTGTGTGCATACAATACAAAGCTTCTTATCCAATTCCATTTTTCCCTCTGACATTTATTGACAGTTTTTTAAATGAATAATCTCTGATCAATTGATGAATACAACTAGCCACAATTATATTACACCCAAGGAACAATATATCAGCCCCCTTATGTTTTTATATTCAAAGTTATGGTACAGGTAAAAAGGGGATGGAGTTATGTTGTGATGTTATGCTGCACTTCCTCTCTTGTGCCCCTTGCTTTTGGTGAATATCATGTGGAGCATTTAACTAAGTTTTCTGGATTTGATACCAAGAAACTGTGATTTAACAAAGAATGAAGTGATTGCTAAAGCACAAAAACAGGTGGAATTAGGTTCAATGAAGCCACATGGTTGTTTTTACATTTAAACTAGTACAGAGGGTGATTGAGACCATATCTACTCTTGTGATTTATTGATTTATTGATTTCGCATATGGCATGTGTTAGCCAGGAATCACCAAGGTGGCTGCCTGCCTGTGTGAAAGGAATTTTTTTTGGGTGGTGTTATCTTTATTCACAGGATGCCTGAATGTCAGTAAGCATTCAGGGGACCCTTTCTTGTCCCTGCATGGTTTATTCACTCACGGTAATCAAACTGCCAATCTGCTGACTTCAGTGTGCACAGGCCCAGCATCTTACCACATGAGCCACCACGGCCCCTTAGTCTTGTGAGAAAGCATATGACAAATCTGGTCCAAATAATGTGGAGCAACAACCTCAACAAGGTATATATTGTCAAAACCATGATTATTTTAGTCATAATGCATGGCTGTGAAATATGGCACCATCAGAGAAACCAAGCATGCAACAATCAATGATTTTGAATGATGCTGCTTTTTAAAATTATGTGGAATATGTAAGAATGCAAGAGTAAAGGGCCTGTCACATAGGCTGATGGATGCAAAAAGTATGTAAAAAGGACACAGCAGACGAGAAAATTTTCCATCC
>BHFT01004360.1:0-24212 GCA_004320025.1 Laticauda laticaudata
TAATGGACCTATCAAAATTGTTGGGCAAAATGATCTCATGTATTTCTATTATTCCTTGGGGCCGCCTTCACACTAGACCCCTCCAGTGGTTCCTGCTACTGTACCAGAGATCCGTCCGAAGCAACTCCAAACAAAGTCAGGGTTCTACCCAAGGTTCTCATATCTCTCCTCTGGCGGTCCAAAACTACTGTCATTTTTCCCATATAAAGCTCAAATCCGCATTGGACAACCCTAAGCATTATTTTTCTGGTATGTGAAATTAGATATTGCACAATAGTTTGCATATTCCATTACATCTCATTTTTTAATATTGAAATGTAAGTTGATCTCTTCCAAACTGTTGACCACTGTGTCATACTCTAGATTTGCTAACATAGCTTTGTTATAATCTTTACTGTTGTTTCCCATATTTTTGTGGATATTATTGTAGCTTTCCAATTTAATAACGACCAGAGTTCTGATTTAACTTCAAGTACAAGTACAACCAGTAGTGCATTCTTAAAAGTAGGGAATATATTCTAGAATATCTTATATGTTGACTTATTATGTATTGAAATACACTCTTTCCATTGTTGTGTGATCATCTTTGAACTGGTTCCTATCTGTCCTTGGTACTCTTTGGCATACCGTTTTGAGCCTTCTCTTGGGTTCAGAGATCTTTTTCTTGTTTTTCTTTATCTGTTTCCATCTTGTACAGTATATTTTACAGATGTTGAAATACTGCTTGTCTTTTTTAACAGCTCTCTGAAACTCATTGTTCTTTTCTGAGATTTATGTCTTCTTTGCAATTTCCAGTTTGTTCTGCATCTAGTTTGCTTTTTTATGTCCTTCATTCTTATCTCATTCCTCCTTAAGCCCATGTTCACACTGCCACCAATGATGGAAAGAGATGTAAAACGGAGAAAACACTTGCCATCCGTTGGTTCAACACGATTGCTCCGTTCTATACTCAATGCCTGCCGTTTATTATCCTCTATCGTCCAGCATACCGTTCGACTGAGATCATCGCTCAAAAAGTTTGAGTGCTCAAAACTTTGAGCAGAAAAGTATCCAAACGTGTCGTTCATTCATCCAGCAACACAACGGGGGAAACATCACGTTCTACATCCGTCGTCACCTGTTAGCATCCGCTATATCCGCTAGGCATCCGCGCATACTCGCATTGCCGCGCAGCGGAAAACGGACACAGGGAGGAAGCGAAAGGAACGCGGAACGGACACAAAGCTTAGTTTTTTTTTTAAAAAGGGGAGGCCACCCCCCAAGGGACGGGGGGGGGAAGGAAAAAATGGATTGGAAAGCGGATGACAGGCTCGCAGTACAAAGCATTAAAACGGAAAAAGACGTTCGCAGAGGGAACGTGTATGCTTGGATAATTTTAGATGGTCTGCAGATGCCTAGAAGGATTGCAAAAGGACACGAGCGGAAACCTTATATTTCCAATAAAAAGGGGAGGAACTCACCCTGGATCTCACTTTCAGTCCAGAGCCCTGCTGTTGCAGACCTCTGTCAGCCTTGCTCTTGCTCTTGCTTCTTGCTTCTTGCTCTTGCTCTTCTCCACAGATCCAAGTCATCTCCCACCATGGTCATCACATTACAGCTTTCGCGTAGCCACATTGTTTACAACGGTGCGAAAGTTCATCTACAGCTCTTTCACCTGTCGCTACGCGGAAGAAAGGAGGCGGCCAAGAAGTGTCTGGGTCCGAAATGGATCGCAGAAGAGCCGAGTATTGTACTGATATAACAAGTGATGTGGAAGCTGAGGACACGAAGACGCTCGTGCATTCAGAACTTCATGAGGGATTGCCTCGGCCAGTCTTGACAAAGTTTTGAGCTGGCTGAAGGACCGCAGGTTGACCAAGGCAAACAACCAACTTCTGGCCCCAGGCCTGGACCCTGGGCTCAAGGTAGCACTGACTCTGGCACTACCTGGCCTCCGGGACCACGTACAGGAGCCCCATGCAATACGGCTGGAGGGTGCCACACAACAGCCATCAGCATGTGGGTCAGAGAAGTGGCGCAGGGCATCATCGAGAATACTGGAGGGGCTCCTCCATGGCCCCTCTCACTTCAGAAGGCTGCAAAGAAAGTTCAGAGCAGTGGTATCAGACGTGGAAACTTTCCCCCACACGTTGAAGCCCATATGGCGCACGTGGCTGTAAAGCTCCAGCCAATCAGGTCCACTTATTTCAACCTACAGGGGCTTCTTCAGGCATCATCTCTACGCCATGGTCGAGCTGCACTACAAGTTCATGTACATCGAATGCTTTCAGCAACTTGGTCTTCTTCCAGATGCCCAGGTCATAACAACGCCAGTCAACCTCATGGACGGGGCTGAGAACACAACCTCATCATGGGCTTCCCAGATGCCAGACCCCCTGTTGCCCAATTACACACAAGATCTGCCCTACTTCATCGTGGGGGATACGCCTCTTCTTCCCTCAGAACCTACCTCATGAACCCTACACTTCCAGATTGCCCTCACCCGGGAAGAGCAGGAATCTCGTCAGACTAAAAGGCTGTCCAGGGCAAAGAAGGGTGGGAGGAGAACGCCTTTGGATAATGGCCAACAGATTCCAGGTACTTCTCACCCACCATGCAGCATCGCCCACAGCACCGTTGAGGAGGATCATGAAAGCTTGCTTTTGCATCCTGCACCAATACTCATGCGTCACCCGCTACCGAGTTGCAGAACAGGCTCGGTGGACTCTAACAGGCAATGGGGACATGGAGCCTGGGAATTGGAGGCGAAGGTGAACAAACCTGATAGGCCCACTGTGGACCTGTTGCAAGGCCCCAACAGAGCTTACGTGAAGAAGAAGCAAGCGCAACCTCCTGCCAACACTGGTGCAACTCCCCGCTGGACAGTGGAGTGAAGCAAGACAGGATGATAGATTGCTTAAATGGATGCTTCCTTCAGGCCGGTCTCATCACATGATGAGATTGTGCCATGTAATGTTGAGAGCCTACAAATGAACAGGGCAGTTTAATAAAGAGTTGTCTGATTATGTTGAAATGTGTTGCATGAATGATTAAATTGTTATTGTATATATAAAGGGCATAGGTGTGGCCCTGGGAGTGGACCATACGGTTCCCACTTGTTGCTTCCACTGGAGGGTTTATCCTATCCCAGCAGCTAATTACCACCCAAAGTATCCCTGCCATCCCACAGCTATTACCATTTCCCAAGGTATCCCTGCCCATCCACAGCTATTAACCCATTCCAAAGGTATCCCTGCCCATCCCACAGCTCTATTACCCATCCCCAAAGTATTCCTGCCCATGCCACAAGCTATTACCCATCCCTGGTATCCCTGCCCAATCCCACAGCGATTACCCATCCAACAGCTATCCCTGCCCACCCCACAGCTATTAGCCATCCCAAGGTATCCCTGCCCATCCCACAGCTATTACCATGCCAACAAGCGGTAGTCCCTGCCACCACCACAGCTATTACCCATCCCAAAGGTATCCCTGCCCATCCCACTGCTATCTTAACCCATCCCCACAAGCATGCAAAGGCTTAACATTTCAGAAAGTTTCCACCAAGGCTTTTATTTACTAAAATAAATGAAGCAAGTGTGTGACAGCCAAAGATAATTTTTTGTTAATAACAGCTGTAAAAGAAAAAATGGACCAAGTGTCTTAAGCAAGATAACAGTCAACAGTAGCCACCAGTCTTCCTGGCACTCCTCTTTGGTCACTCGGAGGTGTGCCCTCAGTTCCTCAGGGTAAAGGGTCCAGGTGCTGTGGAGGTGCGCTGCTAGGTGCTGTTGAGGTGTCATTGGGTGCCTGGCCCGAAGGACAACGGGACGGTGTGAAGGAAGCTCTCAGAGAGCTGGCTCCAGTCCCTTGATGATTTGAGAGCCCCTTCCTGCCAGGACATGGGGTGTCAGCCCCAATTACCGATGACAGATTTCTAAGGCGCGGGCTTGGCTGTGGGGTGGAGGAAGGAGCAGTGTATGCGGATGTTTCTTGGATCTGCAGCGGAGCGAGGTAGCTCGATGGGTGGCATCCGTGGCGTGGGTAGCAACCTGTGGCCGTGGGTGGCATCTGTGGCCGTGGGCACGGCGTGGTGGGCATCGGTGGCACCTGGTGGCCGTACGATGTACCTGTGGCCTGGACTGGAAGGGCTGCTAGTGCGTGCTTGGAAGCTCCTGGGAGCCGTAGCCTTGGTAGGTGACGGCCTGTGGGAAAGTCTGGAAGGGCAGTGACATCAACCTGGGGTGGGGGGGGCAGGAGGAGCAGCCTGGACTGGGTGGGAGCAGGTTCAGCTGGGTCTGGAGAGGTTGTGAAGAAAGCCGGTGATCCTGTTACCATCTGGTACTGTGATTTTCCGAGACTGTTCATGAGGTGTGGTTGACGTAGGTGAGGAAGGGCTTGCGGTTGGAGATGGACTCAGTGTGTACCGCTGAGAGAGGAGTCTACGCTGCTTTCTATGCTGTCCCTAGATCTCTCTCTGCATCTCTGATCTGCCTCTCTGATCTGCCTCTCTGCAATTTCATGTGTGAGGTGGAAGCTGGGGGTGGGATGTGGATTGTCTTCTGGTGAAGTGCCTTCTCCTTTGCTCCCACTGCTGGGTCAGGGGTCCTCACACGCCTCCGCCACGGGGAGTGCAGCTTCGGGGGTTCTCCGTCGATGGCACGCTCCACAGATACCTGCCTGGACAAGAGCTTGACGTCTTTGGGCCATGAAGAGGACTGGCTCTCAATGGGCTGCGCGCGTGAGAGAGAGGTGTTGTTGCGAGGGGCTGCTCCTTGGTGGCAGATCTCACCCTCCAAGAAGCGTGCACTTGGCCCACATGGTCTCTCGGTTCCTCAGCTTGGACCGTGGCCTTGGCCAGATTTCTTGAGGTGACAAGCTATCGCATACCAGGTTAGTTCATGTGCTTTGCCACCAGCCGAGAGCACCTCCAAAGTGTGCCCAGGCTCCCGACCTTCTCTCTCTAAGCAGGCCTGCTTCCTTTTGGTTCTCGATAGACCTGTGTCCCCGTTCCGCCGAAAGATATTCGTTCTCCCTCAGGCCATTCAGCACCTCATCTCATGCCTCTTCGATGGAAGTATGCCGCCTCTCTCCTTCACGCGTTATGCCTCTTCTCCCTCTGGCAGGGCCATATGGCGGCCCTCATGCAGAGGGGCTTTGAGGATTGTAGAGGGCGTGCTCCTCCACACGCACACCAGTAGCAGCAGCAACAAAACAACAGTAGCAGCAAAAGCAGGACCACCAGCACCAGCAGCACCAGGTCAGCAGCGCAGAGATAAGCACCCAGCAGCGCCAGCAGGGAACAGGATCAGCAGCAGCAGAGTCAAGCACCAGCAGGACCAGGAGCACCAGCAGCACCAGCAGACCAAGCAGCACCAGAGCACTAGCAGGACTAGCAAGGGACTAGGAGCCAGCGCCAGCAGCAGTAAGTCCCAGCAGAAGCCCCAGCACCAGAGCAGTTGCCAGCAGAGGAAGCACAGCAGAAGCACCAGCACCAGGAGCAGTTCCAGCAGAGTAAGGCCCCAGCAGAAGCCAGCACCAGGAGCAGCGCCAGCAGAAAGCTCCAGGCAACCAGAAAGTCAGCCCGCAATCAGCAGAAAGCCAGCAAGAAGGCAGAAGTCAGGGCCAGGGGTTGGAGGGTGGCCCGTTGCCTTCTTTCCCAGGGCTGGCAGCAAATGGCAGAGGCTTTCTCTATCTTCCCCATGGTTGTTGGGTTGCTGGCTGGCATGGCTGGAGCGTGTGTCTGGCAGCAGGTCTTTCCTCTGAATGGTGACCTGCTTGCGAGCTGTTTTACTTTCCCTTTATATTCCGCGGGGCTGACGGCAATGCATCCTCCCGAATGCGCAGTGAAACGCTCGGCATCCGCTAGCAATCCGCTAGGCTTCCGCTCTGCATTCGCGTCAATCCGCATCTGCATCGCTCTTTCTGCTGCGTGTCCGCTTCGCTGTGCTCCCTGAACCCTGCGGATGTTGCCATCCACTCCCATCTGCTTCCACTACCGCTAGGCTTCCGTGGAGCATCCGTTTTACATCCCTCTACATCTCCCCCGTCCCGTTCCTTTCTGTTTGGTTGTCCACTCTTGTTATTGCAATTTGGGGCACTTTTGAGAACGCGATAAAACGGTATGGAACATTTTCTCGTCCGCTGTGTCCTTTTTACAAACGTTTTGCATCCGTCGGCCAATGTGACAGGCCCTTAAGTCACTTTTAGTGCTTTCCACAATCCTCTGGTTCTCTATATGAGATTCAGGATTTCAAAATAATTCCTGATGTTCTTGAAATTGGTGGGTATATGTTCAAGATAATAATTTGGAAATTGATTGTTTTGTTCTGTTTTAGCTTAACAAGGAAGATGAGCAGTTTGTGATCTGTTCTATAGTCTTTTTTACAACAGTTATTTATTTTCTCATTAATAGAAAAAAAACTGTTAGTTTTTTAAATGTTTGGTATTTTTTATTTAATTAAACACCAAGAGTCATTGACAGAGGTGTATGGCTGTAGAAAATGAATTAATGAGTGAATGAATTAATGAATTTCAGTAGTTTTAATGCTTCCTACTTGGCTCTTTAGAACAATGGGATATTCATGAATTCAGCTTGGCTTTTGTTTGTTTAATTTAAGCATATTCTTGGAGTATTGTAACCATGGTTGGCTACAAAATATTTGCAAATGCTACTTTTTTCAAAACTCCATCCTTTGCTATTGTTATAGTCCATAGTATATGTGCCTTTGATGATTGGTAGGTTCTGTGCTCCCTTTTACATTGAGTCATTTGGGAGAAGCAAGGTATGCATATATACAGACAGAGTGGGGAAGATATTTGTCATAGTTGGCAGACGTGTGAAACATTTTTATAATTGTTTTGTTAAAAACTTTATCTCATGCCTTAAAGCTAGTTCTTAAAGGAAATTTAATGTTTGCTTATTTCTGTTTTCAAATAAGTTTGTTGTTTTAATATATTTAATAGAGTAGCTTGTGGCATTTTCTGTTTCTGACTTTTTTGATTGTATATTTCAATCAATCCACTTTAATCTTATTTTACAGATTATTATTATGGGGAAAGATGAGGAAAAGGGACTCTGTGTTTGCCACCTTGAGTTACTTATAAAGTAATAAGGGTGGAATAAAAAATCTGATGATTTGGGGCCAGTTTCTTTCTCCCAACCTGCTTACCGGGTTTTGTGGAGAATATAGCAGGAGGAAGTAGTACTTTATGTTCACTACCTTTAATTATTTATAAATATAATAAAGATGGATATAAGTAAGTAAATAAATATAATTTCCACTCTCTATCTAAGTACAGGTGGATTTAGAATACTCTCTGGAACTGAAAAAATTTACATAGCAGGATACCATCTTGTAATTGTAGAATTGTGTAAGGTATAAACATGGACATAAGCTCTGTTGTTATTTATAGGTGCTGTTAGTTAGCAGTAGTCGTCATCCTGACAGATGGATTGTCCCTGGAGGAGGAATGGAGCCTGAAGAGGAGCCTAGTGTGGCTGCTGCGCGGGAAGTTTGTGAAGAGGTATATTTTCAAATTCTGCTTGGATCCAAAATTGTCTATTCTTTCTATTCATTCCTTTCGCATTCAAAATTGTCCAAATATTAATTGTATAGTACAGATAGTGATCAAGTTACAAGTTCATATAATAACTGGTCAAAAATTTACAATGGCACTTGAAAAAAGTGTCTTATGACCATTTTTCAGAGTTATGACTGTTGCAGCATCCCCTGGGTCACATTATCCAAATTCAGATATTTGGCATTCGTTCAAATTTGGGCAGGACATTGCCCACCAGGATATTATTGCAGTGTCCTGGAGTCATGTGGTCACCTTTTGCAACCTTCTGAGAGGCAAAGTCAATAGGAAAGCCAGATTCATTTAACAATTATGTTCCTAAGTTAATCACTGCAGTGATTCACTTAATTGTAACAAGAAAGGTTGAAAAATGGGACAAAACTCACTTAACAACAGCTTAGCTGTCTGAGAAATTCTGGGAGTTGAAGTTCACCAGGCTTAAAGTTGCTAAGGTTGAGACTCCTGCCCTAATATTCTGTGTGCATAAGCACACCAAAATGTGCTACTGTCCCTGTTGTTTCTTTTTTTCTTATTCGTATCCATTTCGCATATTTATAGCCATGTTTATACTTATACCTGTTGTTTAATAATTGTTTGACAAAATAAATAAATAAATAAAATAAAAATAAAATATATTTTTTTCATGACAATTGCCTATAGAAGAGGAGGAAAATCAATTTATCTTGAAAAATCACAAAATAATTTGCTTTGGTGTACTTTTGTGATACTTTATAAATGTGATCCTCTTCAAATTTATCTTAACTTGTCATCTAGTCCTTTTAAGAAATAAAAATTTCCAGCAATTTTATATCCGAGCAGAATTAGACTGTAGGGCATGGGACCAGTTTCTTTAAAAAAATTGCATCTCCCCTTTTATATCTACTCATCTCTTCTGGTCCAGCAGGATGGGCATGTTACACATGCTTTATGCTAAAAAGAAAAGAAGACTAATATTGTTAGTAGACAGGCAGTTTTGTGAACTTATCTAGAAATTGCTTCTGCCACCACTGCCAGCATGTTACTGTAGGAATCTAGGATAATTTGCCGCAGCCAGCTAACCATTGCTAGCTCGCCATTGCCAACTCACCTCTGCCAACTTGCTGCCAAGTTGCCGCAGAAGAACTCCACATGGCCAACTCACCACAGGCACATCACCACACATAGCCAGAGGCAAATCCATTGAGCAAGTAAGCAGGTGGGCAGAGTACAGAGTGCATCAGGGTGGTTGGCAAGGAAGTGGCAGTGGGTGAGTTTTTTTCCATTTTCAGAGCCCCCACTACTGCTGCTGTGGGCATGGAGCCATTGACAATGCTGTCACTGCAATGGACTTAGAGCTGCCTCCATGGCTACTGCGACACCAAGCCAGTGGCAGCATTGATGGTGGAGGCTCCATGCCTAGTGTGGTGGCAGCAACATCAGCAGCAGTTTCTGTGCCCTGGCATGGCAATGGCAACATTGGCATCAGTAGTCTATGCCTGGCACGGAGGTAGCAACATCAGTAACAGAGGCTTTGTACCCTACATGGTGGCAGCAACATCAGCAGCTGCACCATACCTGACGCAGCATCAGTGGTAGCACAGCAGGCTCAGAGCCACTGTAGCACCATGCTCAGAACCTGGCACATCGACAGGAGAAGGGTGAAAATGGGAAGTCCCTGGCCGCTGCCACCTATCTGCTGCCCATCCTGGCTGAATGACAGTACCAAATAACAGTATGCAGCCAAATTTTCGAGGATCTATCTGACCAGCTGGAACAGCTTGTGATCAGACATGAAGGCAGGGGCCAGCAGAGGAGGCAAATTTCCACCTGGAGAGATCGTGAAGCACAAGCTTCTAGCCCGTCAACTTTCGGTTTAACCCAGTTGGGAGAATATTCTCCTCCCAGGAGAAGGCGATCTATCGCTGTGGGAGATCTGAAATAATGTCAGGTTTCCAAGTGATGAAATCCATTTAAAAAGAAAAGAACAAATCCATCTTCCAAAACAATTTCTTTTATTTAGGAAAACATCAAATTGGCAAAGTCCATTGAAATTCTGGATCTGACACAACCCGGAATTATCCAACAATGTTAAAAACAACCTCCAAAAGTCACATTCTCCAATAGAAGTAATTCAACATTGCTTGATGTCATAAATCTGTACTTCAAGGGGCCCAAGCACGGACAGCTCATTTCCCACGGGAAGAAGAATCACCTAGCCAAAACACTCTCTTTATCTCCATTCCTCCCCCTTTAGGAATGTGGCAAGCTCAAAACCCTTCCCCCGTGACTTCCACAGAGAAAGTAAGAAAAAGAATATATACTAAGCCTAACTAAAATGGCTACACATATGTCAATTTCAGGCTTGACAGATTGCTGCTACTGTAGTTCCCAGTCTCTTCTGCTCAGAGTCTGGAGGGAGGAGGGCACTGTGAAAATGGGATGACCTCAGCCACTGTTGCCTTCCCACTGCTCTGCACTCTGCCCACCCACTCGCTTGCACTCCCTGCCCTCCATCCACCAGTGGCGAGATCTCCCTACGGAGAGTTGGCTGTTTAGAGTTGTCTTGCAATGACTTGGCAGTGGCGAATTGACAGAGGCAACCTGGCTGCAGTGAATTGTCCCATTCTGCACTATACAGCATCTGGCAAATGAAGGAGTTTTCATGTACATTTTTGATGTCAGATATTGGAACCTGGCACATAAGATCATTCATTCATCCATTTATCCATAGTAGGTAGGTAGGTAAGCAAGTAGGTAGGTAGGTAAGCAAGTAGGTAGGTAGGTAACATTTGATTATAAGGCTGCCCATCTTTAAGGACACCTGGAGAAGCCTAGAACAACAGTAAAGCCCCCAAACCACTAAAATCATAAGTGTTGGCAATCCCTATACTATTTCCAGAAATACATTTAGCAAAGAGAGGTGCTGGAAAAATCAAATTGAATGTTCTCTAACATTGGAGGTGAGAACTACCTTTAGAGTTCACTGAATGTTTTAAGAAAGCTCATCATTTTTTGAGAATACACACTACAAAATTTGAAAAAAAAGAGCTCTCTGGATTAAAAAAAAAAAGAACTGGGGAAGTGCTGGAACTGGCATTACAAACCTCCACTTAAGAGACAAGACCTAATGATAGAGGATTCTCCCTATCCCAAATGATAATCCTAAACCTTATCTCACCTAATGAGGGTGAGAGCAGGTTGTAAGGGTGCACAGGAGTTAGAACATTTAAGGGTTATATCTTGGAATTTGGCTAAATACCAGGTACCTGTGAGAAACCTGTAATTCATGGTTTGAACTTGGATGAGAAAATAGACTGGGATATAATATAAAGATCTGAACAGATGAAAAGGGGAGTGTTCGCCTTTCAGAAATGTGGTGGATTTCTGAAAGGCAAACACTCTTCTTTTCATCTGTTCAGATCTTTATAATATATGCCAGGTCTCTTTTCTCATCCAAGTATTTCAGGTGTAGCCTTAACATAGAGAGGGTTGGTAGGATGATATTGTTATTGTGACTTTGGAGATGTCCAGAGGCACTGCTTCACCAATAACTAAATATGAGGTGTTGTTTTGTGAGCTTGCACCTGAGAAATAAGCTAAGAGGTTGTAGATGATGTTACTTTACTGACCTCTGAAACACTATAGCTTCACCCCTACCTGCTCAATCTTTTCAAAAGTTAGTACTAGATTTATTTAGATTTTCAGTTCAAACAATATTTTAACTTAAACCCCTGGGGAGGGGGAGAAACAGTTTTTGAGTTCATGGCCACCATGAAAATTATTAGCTTGTTCAATGTGTTCACAGTCCATATCCACACAGATATTTGCATAGAAGAGCTGGGGTTTTTTTTTGTCTCAGAGCAAATCATATTATAGGTTACAATATTGACAAAGAACACTTCTAAAAGGTTCACAAACTTCCACCATGGTACAGTGTAAATCATACCATGGAATTATATATAATTCTTAAAAGTTTTTAAAATATATAATTTAAAGTATAAGTGATTTTTAAAATAATTTGAACTATGACTTATATTAAATGCCTTTTTCTTTTCTTTGAATATATCATAGGCTGGAGTGAAAGGGACATTAGGAAGATTAGTAGGAATTTTTGAGGTAAGTACAAATATCACCAGAATTGATAAAATATTTTTATATGTAATTAAAGTTTGGAAGCATGTAGAGCTTCTGTAGGTTCTACCTATGGTAGGTTAGAAGATAAATTTTATCTGATTTGAATCTTCTTCAAAATGTGGTAGCACTTGTAAATGTAGGACAAAAATGCTTGAAGACATTTTATGGTTTAACTTAAGGCTAGGTTCCACTGGACGACAGATGCAAAAGATATGCATAAAGGACACAGCGGACGAGCAAAATTTCGATGGTGGCTCCATCCGTTGTCATCCGCTTCAAAAAGTGGCAAAAATTTGCATAAACAGAACGGAAAAGAATGGAGAAGAACGGACGTGGGTAACGGGGATATTAAACGGATGTTCATAGGAAGCCTAGTGGATGACAGCGGATGACACCTCCGAAGGGGTTCNGTACCCTTTCTTTCCTCCCTCTTTCCGTTTTCAGCTGCAGCGGATGTGAGTTGCGAGGATGCCCAGAGGATGCAGAGAGGATACAGTGGATGTTTAACGGATGATAAACGGACATAGAACGTTTGTTGCTCATATGTCGCGGATTTACATTGTACACGGCAGAAAGTTCATCCGTTCACAAAGTTTTGTGCAGCTCAAAACTTCTTGCGCGGATGAAATCGCAGTGGATGGATCCTCGACGGATAGAGCGTATGAAACATGTATGCAATGAGTACACAACGGATGCATAGCGTTTTCCAACGGATGGCAAGCTTTTTTTAACATTTTACATCCTCTTTGCATCCGAAAGTGCAGTGGGACAGGGCCTTTACTAGTGGTATCTGAATCTCCTTGATTAAGAAATCAAGACATAATTGAGCATCATTATTGATGAGACATATTTTAAGTATATTTTCAACTCAGTGCTAAGATTAACATTGTTGTAGCTGTCATGTTTCTTCAAATTAACTTCATTTATCATCCTTTCAGAACCAAGACAGGAAACACAGAACATATGTTTACGTACTTATTGTCACAGAAGTATTGGAAGATTGGGAGGATTCTGTGAATATCGGTAAGCAAGCATATTAATTTGTGTCCCTGATTCTCTTTAGGAGGATAACAGTTGAATTCCCCTATTTAGATTAAGGTTTATAAAATGTGAGTTTAAAAAAAAATCAAAATCTTATTTGGAAGATTTTTTTTATAGTTGTTACAAAGTGTATTATATTTTTGTTGCTTATATTTTCATAAAAATAGCACATAAATATTCACATCTTGAAAATATGTTATTTTTCAAAGCTTGATAGTACATAATCAGATTCTTTTTTCAGAATCAGTTATGTACTTCTAACCTAGAATTAATGAAACACTCTTGCAGTATGCTGAGCAATCTGTATGAAATAGCTGTTCTTGTTATCTTCCAGTTGTTATTTTTTATTTGACCTTAACCTTCTAAGTATTAGGATAAAAATAGGTTAAGACAAAAAATAGTCATGTTAAGAATTCAGTCTTTTACAAATTGCCTCATGTTTCCAAAAGTCAGAGAAATGATAAAATAATATCTAGTACATGTGCATTTTAAGATAACAATCTTACTATACAACATCCATGATTTGGGGGAAATGGCTATTTCCGAATCTTAGATTTTCCATGTTTGTATCCTTGAATAACAACTACACCATCTACAATTTGCAGAACTATAACAAGTTCTCAATGTGACTCAGGTTTTTATTTTCTGTTCTATTCCACACATCCTTTTAATCATACAGTAATTTAATTTTTTACACTTGAAAAAAATTCATTAGAAAATAAACCCTGGGTTTTTTTTTTTACTTAACTGAAAACTTGTAAACCAAATTATTTCCTTCTCAGCTACTAATTATAGTAAATTACTTCAATGTATTAACAGTTAATACAGTTAATACTTCAATTACTTCAATGTATTAACTTAACAGGTGATACAATAACACTCAGTTTTTCCTTTAATTGATTTTTGAGGAGATTGATTAGATAGGTTGGTTGGGCCAAAGTCTTCTTTGAACATATGTTATGTCCTATATCCTTTATCTCATTTAGAATGAAGTTCATCAATGTTTAAGAATTTAGGGGTGTTTAGTATCCTGAAGATATTTTGCTCTATACAGAAGTATACCTTTATTGTGAAAAATTGAATAGGATTTTTTTTTGCATTTTGAAAAGAAAAACCTACTTAATTGAGTTCATTATTTAGTAATAATAATCGATATACAGTTTGTTGTTGTGAAACAATTATCTAGGGAGAGGGTTGTAAATACTTCACTTGTTGTAATATAACCTTTCTCCCTCTTTCTTTACCTGCAGGAAGGAAAAGGGAATGGTTTAAGATAGATGATGCCATAAAAGTTCTGCAGTATCACAAACCTGTACAGGCTTCATACTTTGAAACCTTAAGGCAAGGCTATTTGGCTAATAATGGCACTCCTGTTGTGACCACATCATTCTCGAAGGAGAGCACACTATCCGACATCAGATGACTGAAGACAGCCCTTTCAGAAAAGTTTGAAACATAGACTGAAACTTGGATTTCCTTTCTTCCCCTCTTCTCGCCGCTTTCACATGTGTTCTTTGGTAAACAAGACATGTGCAGCAGCCTTTGGCAGAGCAGATGTTTGAGTGTTGAATTATAGTGCAAAGTGGGTGGTTTGGGGTTTTTTGTTTTTGCTTTTTCTTGGATATGTATTTTGTAATACACATTTTGTGCATGAAGTGCCCCTTCCCTATTAACAATTTTGACAATGTGAACAGCAAGGCTATTAGTTTCATCTATGCCTTGTCTTCTGAAATGTTCTTGTATATATTATTCCAACCATAGCCAAATCTCTTATCTTTTCAGTAAAGAAGGCAACAAATGTGAGATCAATTCTTTATGTCTTAGATTTTGTACTGTAAGGTACTGTTGAGGTCTGTGGTGGCTACTTGCTCCACATCTGTAACATTTTTAGAGGGAGAAATCTAACACTGATTTTGCAAGATTTTTTTTTAAAAAAACACAAGCTGCTTCTATAAAGAGGGCTTCATAAACTTGTCTGCCTTGTTCTTTAAAAAATATTATTTACGGTAGTGCTAGTGGCTGGGCCAATTTCATTCCCTGCATCCTATTCTCTGACCCAAGCTTAATACAATGAGACTTGAAGGAGACTTGCAAAGCATCCCTGGTGCTCAATTCTTTCTATAGTTTCAACCAGTATGTAATGTAACAATGGACAGAATCACAAAGGATTTGTCACCATTCAAAAGCATATGGGTTCAGAAGCGTAATAAATTACAAAGTCAGTAAATAGGAATCAGGGATTTGAAATGAGTTAAAACATGTGAACTGGAACAAGAAGCACTAATGCTTTTAATAGTGTAAAATGATTTTATCTTTTTGTTGCATAATGCTGGTGTCTTTTTATGGTCCATACGCCTTACATCTTACTGAACTGGATATTGTAATTTGTGCTAAAGCATTGGATTGTACTTTGAGTGTCACCTCATGGTGGGACAGTCACTTTATGTCCCTGAAAAGAATTCCCAGGGAAAAATTCAAGTGTCCAGTCCACTTTGTCTGTAATATTGTATCATGGAGCACACTCAAAATTGTAGACTTAATTTCTTAAGCAGCAAAGGTACAGCTAGTTCCCAAGTAGAATTGTTTATAGGAGGATCTGTGTCATTTAATAGGATAGTTAACCTGGTGCATTTGGCACACATCACATTTTTGTTTCTGTTGATGTTTCATACTGTCTTGATTTGCCAATAGTGTTGTCTTGTTTTTGGAAAGGGCTGTGGGAGGGGGTGGATCTGGGTAGATTTGGGGAGGGGCATTAGTTCATCCCTGGCTTGAGACAGGACTTAGTTGCTATATTTGGTGACTACTTCTTTGTCACAGTATAGCCAAGATGTGAAATTAAACCTGCAGTACTCCAATTTAGTAGATAATTCTCCCTTCCCCTTACATGCTTAAAATACATTTAAAATATTCTGAAATAGTCATGCAGCCTGATGAAAAGCAAATTAGTATAGTTTCTTCAATGGACAGTTGCTATAGAACCAATAATATTTCTTATTTTTTAATTCCCTACTTTCTGTTAATAGGATAGCATTCCTAAATATGGCATCACTGAAACCAAAAGTATATGCTGAAAGGTGCAATTGAAAAAAGTGGCTTAAGCTTGATCTTGAACAAATGAAAAATTATGTTATGCCACTTTATTGCCCTTCATCTTAACAAATAATAAAATTTAGCTGAGTGAGCTTTATTAATGTCTTGAAGTGTACAATACAATAATAATTTATTTTACTAAGTATATATGTGACACTACCCAGGATAGCAAATCATTGCTTTTAACTAAAAGTTTTGTGTCTCATTGAACTGATTAGGACAGAGAACTGTTTGAAAGAGAACTGTGACTCTTGATGGAGTGACTGCAGTTTTAATATCTATAGCATGCACACTTTTTAAAAACTCTTAAAATGTTTTTATAGGGCTGT
Organism: Laticauda laticaudata; assembly: GCA_004320025.1. Lineage (NCBI taxonomy): Eukaryota > Metazoa > Chordata > Lepidosauria > Squamata > Elapidae > Laticauda > Laticauda laticaudata. Next base: position 16,137 of record BHFT01004360.1, read on the forward strand.
TAAACTGTCACTTTAGAATAGAATATTGTTGATGATATTCTAATAGTGATTTCTTGTTTGTTTGGGTCAGGAAAAATAAATTGTGCCAAGAAAGTAGTTTAATGTGGGATGAATTGATGACTGTTTATACAACTGCACTGAGTTGCTGATGTTTGCCTTCTGAACTGGAAATGGAAGATGCATCTCTTGGGGTATAAACTGTCTGGATTATTGGTAAACTTCCTCCTGTTTACTGAAACTCACTATTACACCTCCTTTTAATGCACTATATACGTAGCTTTCCCAGCATCTCAGGGTACTCTGTAGTAAACAAGCCAAGAAACTGTAGTAATACAATGAAAATGCATTATATCAACTCACTTTTTCACATTTCTAATTACACTGGAAGTTCCCAAACTGCCAGGACATACTTCAAGAAAGTGAATGTTCAAATACAGTTCATTCTAAGTAGGCAGGTTGGTCACCATACTGGACTTTAAACATCTTAATCCTTCAATGATTGCTGGATTTGTCCATTAAAATGCAGATTGTTTTGGTCTTTATTTATAAAACTCTTAACTTTACATACTGAAATTAAGAATTGCTGGCAGTGACAATAAAATCATTTGAACAGTCATTCTTTCCCTATAAAATGGTTTAGTAATTATGTTTAGCCATCAGATATTCAGGAGATTAGGTATTGTCTCCCAAAAAAATCTATTACTTAGCCATGAGTTTTATTTTTATATGTACATTTCTGGTCCTTCATAGTTTCAGAAGAGGTTCAACATTTGCAAGAGTTTCTTGAACTTGCACACTTTTTGATTTAGACATTTGCTATAACAGTGCAAGCAGTTTTCTGGATTTGTAATTCTATACTGACCAATAGTTAGCTATAAGTTCAAATGAGATACCAATGCTCTCATTAGATGAATACTAGATGGGCTTTTGTGTTGTGTCCTAAATGTCAGCCCTTAATAAGGTGGTGCCCTAGTGTAGACATCATTTGGAAAAGGAATTCTGGAGCATAAATGTAGCATCTATCTGCAACTTTTAAAAGCAGTTGCATTTTCTCGTGGGATCACATGGCTGCCCTCCACAGCTACCAGGATCCTGGGTAAAGATGGGGCTACTTTAAAGAGCTGCAGACTGTTCCTGCCCCTATGTGCTCTGAAGCATTCTTTAAAGAGTCAAATCTAAAGCATTGTATAGCCTTACTTGCTAAGTCAGGTGACAGTGCTACTTAAGATTTGTGACAGTTAATTGGAACATAATATTTAGGGAAGCATAGTGAATTGGAAACAGTAGCATTGTGAGTGAAAATGCACAACTTCTATTACAATTTCCAGTATGGGTTTTCTTTATTAGGAAGACAAAGGTTCAGACTCTGCAGTCATCATATCTAATATCCCATGCCCTAAAATACATTAGTAATTACCTAATACATTCTTCTCTGTTTTGATGTCTGTTTAGATTAGAAAGTGTATGGGATGTAGTGCTAGAATATGCAGGAGTATTTTAATATGAATTATCCTTTGAGTTTTAACCTTGAATCAGTTAGAATGTCTGAAAATGGAGTGGTGGATAAACTTTGAAGAGTTTAGCCTAAAAGTATTGCAATGATTTTAATAGCAGTTTTTCTTCCATTCAAAATATTATATTTGTTAACAGTATTCTTATTTTGTTCCTCACTCTCCAGCTGCCTCCTTTTTTTCAGTAAGCTTATTTGTTTTTAAATCTGCCAATAAAAAATAAAGTGCCGTATTATCCTTGCTAGTGCTTATGTAGGAATATGCAATTAGATATGTTAGCTATCTAATTTGCATTTGTGAAATTGTTCAGTTTATTTTGGAGGCACTTGAATTTACATGATTCCCATATGCCAATATTTCTTTTTCTCTACCCCTCTATGTTTTGTTGATATGATAGGTAGCAACAGTATGCTGTGAAATGGATAAATGGATGGATCTCTTTTCTTCCCCATTCAGGTTTGTGCTAGATTCTTAGACATTAGCTCAGATGATGGGGAGGGAGACCTTCCATGCCTGCTTCTTTTGTGTGTAGCTTGCTACCTCTGAGTATACAACATAAGAAGTATTAAAGAAAAGTGGTCTGGGGTATATGCCTATATTTAGAAGAACATGGAGGAAGTGTTCAGAGAGAAAATTGGACTTAAAATCCAATTTTAAGAAGGAAGGATCATTCTTACAATTGAAATTAATATTTTGAACCTCTTGAAGTTCATACTTGTAAGCTTATAACTATAAGCCCAGCAATTACATGCAATTGCTCGTGAACAGTGAATTTCAAATTAGAGCATGTGTTAGTAAAAACTCTGGGAGTGTTTATGTGGTGGTGATTTTGCTTGCTTCCTAATGTTAAAAGTACAATTGCTCCTGAATAGAGATAATATCAAACATTGTACATATTTCTTAATGCTTGCTTGATTTTGTTTGTCATTATAGTTGTCCCCAGGTAGTGGGTATTGTTTTGGAAAGGGTGGGGAACTGAGAGTCAATAGTGCTGTGGGACTATTTTGCACTGGAGGGGGTATGTATGTACACTTCGAACCCTGTAATAAAGAAGCTGCTTTTGAGTACATTTTGCCACCTCTTGTGATAACAGATTTTATTAGAAGTTATTTGCAATGTGATTGCTTGGCATGAATGTTGAGTTCTTGTAAATGATGAAATTTAGCATTTCACACAAACATTTGAAAAGTATGTTAATGGTTATTTGAAATCATCTCCAATTTCACAATCTCTTAGAAAAGCAGTTAGCCACTGGGCATGTATCTGAAGTATATGATACGACTTAGGAACATTATCATCAAAATAGTTTCTCCATATCAAAATTCTGGAGACAGTCGTTTCTACTTTTTTCTTATCCGTGTCTGAATGTAGCTATTAAAGGCTACTTTTCAGCTGAAATACTGCATTACTGATCACATTTGTAACTTTGAGGTAGTCCTGTTTCTGAAAATGCCTAGGATTGATGAAAGAAGATTGATTTCACAATCTTACATGTTTTATTTACTGTCTTGAATTGCCTTCTGTCTTGATTAAGATATACAGTAGCAATTTCAGAAATTGTCCCCAAGATGACACCCTCGCCCCCACCGATTCTTTCTTAGCACTACGGGTCCTAGTGATACAAAATCAAGAAGACATGTTTGAAAGACAATTACTTAAACTTACTTAAAAATACTGGATTACATATTCCAATGGTATGGCTCAGTTTTTATAGGGTGTGTCAAATTTTTCAACTTTCAATTTCCAAACAAAAGTTGTAACAATAGTTGGGGATTGTGAAGATATTTTGGTTACTTTAATATAATTTAGATGTGCTTGATAAGTAATTACATAAAGATCATATTTTTTTAACATTTTGTTTTTTTTTCAACTTTCAATTTTCAAACATTAAGGAAGCTCAAAAGTTGTAACATGCCTTGGGGATTGTGAAGATATTTTGGTTATTTTAATATAATTTAGATGTGCTTCATAAGTAATTACATAAAGATCATAATTTTTAACATATTGTTTGTTTCAATAATGCAGTCTCATACACATTTACATGTAAATAGCATAGTTACTGTTATCAACATACTTGTCGCTGATGTCTGCTCATGCTGAAAACGTCAAAAACACATCCTGTTGTTACATCCTAAATACATCTATGTATTTTTCTCTCTTTCCTCAATTTAATGAAAAGGAAATATGAATGGATGGAGGCATCCTTATAAATACATTCAATTGAAATTATTTCAGATAAAGCAGAATTTATAATGGAAACTAAACTGATCTTACTTGGAACATTTTATCCTAGAAGCTTGGCACATTTGATTGGTTACTCTTAGACCTGAGTGCAGTACTAAATTGAATGTCCAAAAATTACACTTCTGCAAAGAATAGAATTATTTGGATGTATTTCTCAAAATTTCTAAATTATGGACCGTGGATTTTATTACTACTATCAGTACTTTGTTGAAAAAATATTCAAAATTGAGTACAGCAAACAGGTGAACTCACAACAGAACACTAGAAAATTCTGGCATCATCTCCCAGAATCATTCTGGTCTTCACACACCAGAATGGTGCTTGTTCCAGTTTCCTCCTGTAGGATGTGCTTTACCTAACATCTTTCTCCTATCTGGTACGTCCATAATCTGTAGCTAGCAATTGTCTGTGTTACCGTGAGCAATGGTTTTTAAAAATTTATTTCTGCATAAACTGTTCTCCGTTCAGTTCTTTCAAATTTAACTTTAGCTAAATTAAACCATGCTGACTTATCTTGCCAACCATAGTCCAACGCTCTGATTAATGTGCTAAAGGAATAAGGCTATACTGATACATTATTTAGAACTATAAGTAAATGATGGTTATAATTACATTGCCTAATTCGTTTACTTTTTGGAAAAATATACTGATAAAACACCTGAGCTCTTTTGCTTTCTAGTTGATTGTACTTCAATTTGAACTATCATAAAGATGTCTTACAAGGAACAAAAGCTGCAAAATTTGTACATGCTTGATGAAATAATAATTTCCAAACAGATTTCCTTTAAGATTAGGTATTGCACACGCACACCATAACACTTGATTTTGAATTCTATGCATCTACATTGTTAGTGCACACAATAGAATCTGCACATAGTGCTCTGATGACAATATATATGACAAAGTACTGCAACTTTTAAAACACACTTTTCAAGCAGCTTTTCAAACTGTGCAATCCCCATCTTTAAATAAATGGAACAGAGAGGTGTGAAGAAATCATTGCTATTGGGGCATAGGGGTTGTTTATTTACTTATAGAATAGGAACATTATTCTACAATTCATTCTAATAGTGTGAGACTAAATATAGATAATTAAGTTTTTGTGGTCCCTGACTGGCAAAAGCTATAATTTTGCATGTAAAAATTAATGTACCATCTCAGTGTTGGAAATACACCTTTACTGGGGAACATGTCTGCTTCAGATGATTGTTTTTTAATAGAAGTGTCAGGTAGCAGTGTAAATCACCCAGAGTTACCTAGGTGAGTTAGGCAATTAAAATTTAATAAATAAATAAAAATGAGTTTTAAAACATTGTGATACTTCTCAGGCTGATTGTTCTGGGTTAGTTTGGGCTACATGAAATCTATAACAGCCACTAAGAAAAAAATAGATATATTTCTTTTCCCTGTATTATAAACTCACTGCCATATTTTAAGATAGATTGCAAATTGAAATATCCGTTATTTTATTATGATTTGTATGCAGAGATATTTTCTAAGGGCTTGTATTTTGTGCAGTTTTCTATCATGATGACAAAATAATTTCTGACATCCTTTCCAATGTATTTCAAATTCATTCTTCATGCAGAGAACTGAAAGACAAAATCTAGACATCTTGTTTGGCATCAACTCCCTAATGCACAAACTGTGCTTGGAAAGAAACTGGAGACTATTCAAATCTCACTATTGATTCCCTAGTTGAATACAAGAAAAAAATATATATTGTTCTTTAACACTTTATCGTACAATTTGATGCATTTCAGAAATAGGCCCTATTGAACTGGATTAAATTTATTTTCAGGTAAGTGCATAACATTTTAGGCCTAGTGTAATCTTCCAATTCCTAAATATATTTATTATAGAATAGTAAGTAGCATCGGTGTTGAAAACATTTTGAATTATAGTGATTTTTTTTAAAAAAATTCAAATATGTACAAAGAAATGTCCTAGTATGGCTATGATCATAGTGAAAATATTTTAGCAGCTGATTGGAAAACAATTGTCCTGTCTTGTCAGCAGCATGAGATTTGGTAACCAAATTTGTTTCAATCACTATGAGTTCGTATTTTAATTTCACAATGTCTATATTCACAGACTGGGAGCAAAACATTAAAATATAGTAGAAGAAAGTTATCTCTAATATTACACAAAACTATCAGTTATTAAAAAGTAAACTCCAGTTATCACAATGTAGTTTTCCTTTTTACAAAATAGTTGCTATTTAGGTGAATCACATTTTATAATGCAGGCTATTGTTGCTTTGGGAGAGGTGGAAAAGGAATGGCAAAGGTAGTAGCCTTTGTATATTCATCCAGCTGTTGGTTTTTTTCAGAGAGCAGCTATGACTGGACCACTAGCCTAGCCCTATACCATCATAAAAGGAGATAATATCTGTTATACAGAATTGAAATTAATATCTTCAGGAACAGCTTGCTTAGATTTAGTCAAATGTTACTATTAAAATTGCCCATCTTTTTTTGTTTGGATTACTAAGCAAATGGTAATTTAATTACAATTAATAATGAAAACATATTAATTTGATTTTAAATACTAATTTAAAGGCAAATACAGTTAAAATAATGCTGGTAGGTTATGGCAATTAAGAGCTGGATATATAAAAAGCAGTGACTTATGCAAAAATGGACAATGTTAGTACTGCTGGGAGTGAAAAATTAATGTGAGTTCCATAAAAATAATTCAGACATTTCTTTAGAAAATACTATAGGCATGTTTGCAATGTCTGATCCTCTAGAGAGATTATCTCAGCATGTGATCAGTTTTGTATCTCCTTTAATATTTGTAACTTAAGCTAAAACGGTGAGAACTTAGAACTATAAATGTAATTTTAAGAAAGGGACATTGCCAAAATACCATATTTTAACTCTAGAGGTTCATGCGCTTGGAAACAATTGTTAGCTCCTTTCTCCAAAGGTACAGATCACTAGGAAGATTATAATGGTAGTTATACTTCCTATTTTCCTGCAAGGCTGCTTGGGTATGAAAGTATCATTGGATATAATTGATAGCATTACTGGACATTAGTATTTACCATTGTTTTTCTCCCTCTTCATTTAATTTTTCCCTTTATATTTGTCATGAACTGAAGAATGACATGGAGCTCTCTCAAGACACAGTGCTGACAAGGTAGATCTACAGCTAGGCAAGAAAGACAGCAAGGAATGAATAGTGAGTAGAAGGGGTCATAAGTGTTCTTTTGATTTTTGTTCAAAAATGTCTCAAACACTGAGCAATGATTTAAATGAATTTTTAATATTTGCCTTTTATCATTTCTAATATATTCCATTTACATCATTGGACTCATAATAACATTCTCTGGGAACAGAATGACAGCCTTCAAAAATTCAGAAGGCCTACTCTTCCCACAAGGAATGCAAGGTTCTCAATTATGGGAGATTAACAGCGGCTGCTTTGTTATAAATATGAGTCTTAACAAAAATATAACAATAAAAATTGTACTAATTCAAATAGGAAAGGAATGTTTGCCTTTTAAGAAATTTTTATGCATCATAATATAGCCTCGATCCTACTGATGCTTAATGGGCTTGACACTCTTCCTGAGGTGCAAAGTTTAACTGCATAGCTCTTGATTTTCAATATTCAGCACATCTAGATATAGATTTGTGAATGAAAGTATGGAGAAAAACTTACTGGATCTCATATTAATCTAATATTGGAGAATGATAGGTTGAAGAGGTTGAATGATAAGATTAGATCTTATAAAGGTCTGTACTAATTTTGATTAGTTTGATGGTTTGTGAATAAAAGAATTAAAAAGAAATACTTTATATAATGTGTACATAAAACTATAGATCTTGATTGTCTGCAGATACCAATTTATAAGGTTTTATAAGAGGGCTACACCAAATAAGGAACAAGCTGGTTTTGATGGGTACTAGTCTGGACATTTGTATATCATTCGGAACTGAAGGCAATTAGCTCTAAATACTAATTGTAGGGGAACAACCACAGAAGGCTATTGCATCATATCCTGTTTTGGATTTTTCAGTTACTCAGAGTTGGCATGTTTTATGAAAACAGCCATTTATTTGTAAGTGTGGTCAGAAAAGCAGTTCTTTCATCTCTCATATAACTATTGGTTCAGGATCTTAGATTTGAATAGCTTGAAATACATGCAGTACATTAGCACAGAGAGTAATTTTTCCTCACCGATTTAATTTCCTTCAAAGAGGAAACAATAGAGTGGGCTTCCGGTTTGAGTTCCTTCGGCAACAGACAGAAATCCACGATTGTGTGCGGTTTCGGTCTGGGCTTGCCGCTGGAGCGTTCTGAGCTGGCTGGT
>BHFT01004361.1:9436-60384 GCA_004320025.1 Laticauda laticaudata
GGGGGGGGGGGGGGGGGAGAGAGCCTCGGCGGGCCTTTCAGGAGGAGCCCCCTCCCCCTGCCAAGGGATGGCCTCAGCAGTTGTGCATCGATCACAGGGAATGAAACCCCCATTCCTGGTCTCATTTCAGTGCCCGAGTTTGGTAGCCTCCACCGAAAGTTTGGCCCATGGAGTGGATGCTGCCTTTGGACTCCAGTTGCTTCGTTTTGCCCTAAAGTTCTGGGAGCCTGTTTTGTTTTAAGTCTGTCGGAATGACTGAAACTGGGGAATAGTATTATTTTCTTCTTGGGCAAAATGAAAGAGGATCAAAATAAGCAGTATAGAATTTCTTCACGTGTGGGATAAGACAAACATAATTAAAAGGGGTATAATGGTTTATATCTGAAAAGCTCTCCCTCTTTTTATTCCTTGATCCTGGTTTGTGTGAATTTATACAGTGTTCTTAAAGCTTCTAGCAGAAACGTTCTTCAGAATCTCATATGGAAATTACAGCTGTCAATTGTCAAAGGAGGATCCCGTTTTCCATGGTTTCAGGCACAACCCTGGGCCTTTATTTTTAGCACTGTTTTTTTGTGGGGGGGGGTTAGAAAATCAACTTTACTGCAGCTGATGGGTCAGGATCTAGGGCTGGCCTTCTCCTCTGAAAGGTTTTACATTATACAGTAACACTTGTCTAACAATACCTGGTAGGTGGGGGGCAGGGGGGCAGGGGGGGGCAAGGGGTGAGCAGCTCTTGACAAAAGTTTGCATAGAACTTAAAGTCGTGTCCAAAGTGGTTCCTGGCATGTTCTTTGCTTCGATGCCAGCATTTGACCCATGGGGTCCAGGAGGGATCCATTCAGACTCTGAAGCTCACCCGGATTTCTAGAAGATGTTGAAGGAAGGTGATGAAAGTGAAATTAACTATTTATGTGACCTTGGGGACAACCGGCTCATATGTCCCGTTCTTGTAAAATAGTGTGAGGGTGCTTTAAAGGCTGTAAAATTAGTTACATTTGATCTTAAAGTGAGTTTAACACAAAGAATGCGGATAGACAGACAGATAGATGGACAGGTGAGGGTGGGAGAACACCTCACGGAGTCTTTGAGGAAGATCAAGATCCGTTGCTCTCTGCCCTGATGTTGTTGTTGATGTTGAGTCAAAGTGAACTGATCCGGCCTGACCTCATCCTATGTTTCTATGCTTTTTCTGTTGGGGCTTGAAATCCTCCGGTTTGTTAACAGTATTTGAAATCAATGTCAGCTGAGGTTGGACATGACCTCATGCAGCCCCTTCCTCGGTCTTTGGACGTATGAAGACACCTAGAATTGTGGGCTTTTTGTGGGTGGCAAGTGGCCAAGGAAATTGTGCAACCTGCATTGGATTTTCAGTGGGAGTTGTGGACGCACATCGTGTGCCATCGAGGCGGTTGTCTCCAGAGGGCAGGACAAAATCTGGTGGTGTGTTATGCAAAGAGGTTGCCCTTGAAACCCTGGGCCAGGGATTGGGCTGGATGGTCTCAGGGACCACGTTCAACTCCAGGACTCCACGAGATTCTGTTGGTTAGGAAGGTTTAAAAAGACATTCTAGTATATTGGCAAAGTCAAAAAAAGTTGTTTTTGTGGGAGAAATGCCTCTGGAGATTCTCAGCTCTCTGGGTCATGTTTGCTCCTGCTTTTCCAAAAGGCATCTGGATTTTCTGGGGGGGGGTGGTCCCCCTTGAACTAAACTAAGAAGCTTCTTGGATTGGGAAGCAAAATGTTTTCAAGGAAAAAAAATAAGTTGAAATAGGTGAAATATTTTCCAGTACTTTTAAAATACTGATGAGAGGTCACATTATTAATACTGTCACATATATTTTCCCTGTCAATTTGCACGGACACTACCCTCCCAAATCTTTAAACATGTTTTGCGGTCAGGGATGTGTGGGGAGCAGGAGGGAAGGAGCCTGGCCAGAGAAGAAAAGGCATTTTCTTTCTCAACTGCCAGATAATATGCTGTATCTGTTTTTAATGGTCGTATGTCGCTGGTTTGAGATGGGTTTAGAGAAAGGGAAGGCATAGCATTTCTGTCTGCCCATGATCCCCGGGGCGCCCATCTTGATTAAGCGATTCATGATTGCTGGGCACTGGTGGGCCAGAGGGGCCAGGCCAGGGATGTGAGGCTGGAGGTCAGGAAGGGCAGCTTAATCAGGGGTGGGATTCAAATTTTTTAACAACCTGTTCTGTGGGTGTGGCTTAGTTGGTGGGCGTGGCTTGGTCATGTGACTGGGTGGACGTGGCTTGGTGGTCATGTTATTGGCTGGGCGTGGCCAACTCAATATCACTCATGTCGAGCCATGCATCTCCTCACCTGGCCTCTCATGACTGTGGAGATGCTGCAATGGTCATAAGTGTGAAAAATGGTCATAAGTTGCTTTTTTCAGTGCCCTTGTAACTTTGAATGGTGACTCCACACAAGCAAAGTACCAGCAAAGGAGGGGAAAAAAACTCCAGAGAAGTTCCTGAACAGTCTAGTCCTGCCTAGACATAATCAGGTTAATGGAAGAGGCAGTTCTGAATAAGCAACACCAGATATGTTTCCTTCCTGCCTCGCTGAACAGATTGAGGCCAGTAATTCTTCTGCTAACAACCAGTTCTCTGAACTAGCTTGGATGTTAACCAACGCGGTTCTAGGGCAATGGTGCGACATGGGGTAGAATCCCACCCTGAGCTTATGCACCGCAACTATGGTCATGGGCTTCCCCTACTAACCCCAAAGAGACTTTCTTAGGACACACCACAACCCGTGGTTCCTTTCCCCAGTGTGCCAGGAAGGGGGAGAGCAACAGTCACTGGTGGGTGGTGTGTCAGTGGGGGGGGCTTGGAGGAAGTGGGGTGGCAGGAGCCAGCAGCCAATGGGCTATGAGGCTGCATGGGCAGATGTACCATCTTGGCCAAAAGATGCCCCGAGCACTGCTGGCCAGTGGGGCGGACTGGCACCTGGGAGAGGAAACGCCTCTCCCTCTCCCACCTGGCAGTAGGCAGGCCAGTAGCCCCCCCCCGAAGCACTCACCCGAGGCACTGGCCAGGTGGTTGCAGACAGGCAGCTGCGTAATCGGACCTGCCAGGTGACCCGTGTCTGCTTCTCTCCTCCAGCGGGAACTCACGGGGAGCGTCCCTTCCTCTCCTGGCCCAGAGCTGAAGCTGCGCTGCCGGGGAACGCGCTGACAGGATGCCCCCTCTTTGTGCCATCAGAGCCGGCCAACAGGAAGACCTCAAATGGGTGAGTGAAGAGAGCTGCCCTCCTCCCAGGCTCCCTTGCTGGACCATCTATTGCGTACATGCGGGTTGGGGGTAATGCTGGGTGCCTGGAAGACCACCCACAACACACACACACACACTACCCCTCCACCAGAGGCTTGGAGAGTGCTAGTGAGTGAGAGAGGAGGCAGGCAACGCATATTTATCACGTGAGTGAGTTGGGCCTGAGACAGCAGGTGATGCCTTTCCCATCCAAAACTCCTGCAAAAACGAGGCAGGAGGAAACAGAGGTTGTGGCTCTGTGTTGTGTGTGGATGTGTGTGTGTGTGTGTAAAATGCAGAATAAAAGAGCTTTTGGGAAGGGCCTTGTAGACATATATCCACACACACCACACACGGGCCTTGGCACGCCCACCTAAACAATCCACAGCGGCAGTCCAGTCTCTTTCTTGAGCCACAGGGTGAAGCTCCACAACTCTGTTCCATGGGTATTGTTGATCACCGTCAGAAAAGTTTCTCCTTATTTCCAGGTTGAATCTCTACACTAGAGTCTTATATTCCATCTATATATCTTGGTCGGGACTTCGGTGCCTTGAAGAATCGCTTGACCCTTCCTCCTCCTCTTGGGGCGCCTCCCAATATTGGAAGATGCCTCCTGTCTCCCCTGGTCCTTCTCTTCCTAGCTACCAGGCCGGTTCCTGACTGTATCTTGTATGTTTCATCTCCACATCCCTTCATCTCCTGGTTGCTCTTCTCTGCCCTTTTTCTAAGTCACCGTGCGGGGCCGTATGCATTATAAATAGTATCGAGCGTGCAAACGAGAATCAGAATATTTCATTTATCCTTGTTGTTATTTTTTCTATCTAAGGCTCCATAGTAGAAGTGGTATTCTTACCCTCAATATGATCTTAGATTGTCTCCGCTCTGTTAATCAAATTTAGGATTGCAATTAGCTTATTTCGCATCCATTCACACACACGGCTCCTATTAGCTGACCTGTCCACTAAGACTCCAAATCTCTCCAGTTCCTGGCACTATTGAGCCTGGTTGCACCCAGTCTAGATGTTGTCCTTTGGGTTTTTCTACAGGAAATTAGGATTTTACTTTTTCTCTTCCACTGATTTTCATTTTGTTAGATATGGCCAGTGTTCTTGTCTTCAAGATCCCTCGGATCTTGAGCTCATCTTTCTTGGGTGTTGGCTATTCCTGCCAGCTTAGTATCATCTGCAAATTTGGGAAGTTCCCCTTCTATTCCCTCATCTAAGTCATGAAGAGTCCTGGGCCTAAAATGGAGCCTTGTGGCACCCAACTGCTTACTTCCCTCCAAGTAGATGTAATACATGAGGGGTTACTCATGAGTACGGTGTAGGGGTGTGTGTATGTGCAGAGTATTTCTCTTTCTTTGAAAGCATCACAGCATCGCCCTGGACTTTGCCTTCTCCATCCAGACTGTGGGAGGATGTTCCGTCAGGTGTCTTCCGTTGTCCCTCCTCTGCAGAGGCTCAGTCAGGCCCTTCCCCTGGGCATCATGCGCATGGGTGAAAGCCGGGGGGGGGGGNTTCCCCTGGGCATCATGCGCATGGGTGAAAGCCGGGGGGGGGGGATCATGGGCCACTGGTAGGCCAGCAAGGCAAGGCCTGGGAGAGCTTGCAGGATCTGCTGAGGAAGCCCCACAGAGCAGGTGGAGAGCCGGGCAAGGCCCTTGTGGCTCCCAGGTTCACTTGCTCCACGCTGCCAGTGCGGCCAGAGGACGGCCCTCTTTGCTCACATGGACGGCCCCCACCTGCAAGACCCCCGTTTCTGCCAGGGGCCCCGATGGCACCAGGCCAAACCCTGAGTGGCAAGTCCAAGTTCCTTCCTTCTGCCTCTGCTCAGAGTCAGCCAGAGGTTTGCCAGATGATCCAGGTCCCCTGGCTGCTGTTCTGGTCAAATGTCCAGGGGAGCAGAACGCCCCGACTCCTCCTCCTTGTCCTTCCTTGCAGGGCTGGTGGGAAGGCCTCCCAGAGGGATGGATGGGGTCAGCCTGGCCGCCTCTGCAGCTAGATTTGACAAGCAGGAATTGGGGAGCCCCCTTCTTTTCCTGAGAAGCCGACTCCCACCAAGCAGGAGCCAAGGGCCCAAGGGGAAGCCACCCCACGGCTGCTGGCTCCTGAGCTGCTTCCGAAGCAGGAGCTCCTGCCCTGGCCCCGTTCCTGGGCTCTGCAGGGGGGGACACCAAGGGGGACAGGGGATCAGAGCCTCCCTCACGCCCTGCAAAGCCTCAGGCCTGCCCTCCCTTGCTGTGGCCGCTGAGCCACTCGGAATTTCGGGAGCCACGTGTGGCCCATCACATTCTTCTCACTCACGGCTGTAGCTTCAATGGGCAGGTAAATCCTCTTTGAGGCACAGCCATTCCTCGCCCCCAGACCAGCCCCCTACAAATGCCAGGGAAGGGGGGGCTGGCAGTTCCTCCCCCTCCTCGGCCAGCCCTGATGGGGGAGGGGTCCTACCATGCTGGGGGGCTGGGGGGGCATCGCCTCCATTGACCAGGTCTTCAGGGGATCTTGCCTCAAGAGTTGTGCTTGCCCCACAAAAGCATTTTTTGGGGGTGAGGTTTTATTTCTGTGTTTTTGCAAACCTCCATTTACAGGAAGCACAAGTAGGAAGTTGGATTGGTACATGAAGAGTTTCCTGTCAGACCATGAGGTGATGCACTGAAAATAGATGGGGGAAACCACTCCCATCGCCCCCAGCGCTTGAGGCAGCTGGGGGGAATGGACCCCAGTGGGGGGGGAGTTCTCTGTCTTGCGGGAAATAAGACCCCACCCATGAATCAACGGTTTGTGAGGCACAAGGACATGGCCACGGAGGGGCTGAACCATTTCGGTGCCAGCTGCATGCAAAGGGCACCAGGGCCAATGCCTGGAAAGTCTCTTTGGGTGCCAAGGTGAGACCCCAAATTTCCAGACTGCATCCAGCCCCCCCCCCCCCCCCCCCCCCNCCCCCCCCCCCCCCCAGCTCCTTCTGCATCAGGGATTCGGCTCCTTGTCCTGCCGTGTGGGAGGGAGCCAGGAAAGGAGCGGCGTTGTTGGAGTCACGCCTTGCTTTGTCCAGGGCAGCCTTGAATGCCAGCAGAGAGGAAGTGGTGGTCACAAGAGATTCAGGACCACATAAGCCCTGGTGCAGAGCACACACACACACACACACACACCCGCAGGGATCCTTTGCTGGCATTCCTGGCTGATCCTAGATTTCTCAGGCTCCTGAGACAAGTGGGCCAAGTGTCCCACTTTGGGGTTTAGCCGCTGCACATAAGCAGCAGAAACGGACTGTGGTGTGCAAGGGCTCTTCCCAGGTGGGCTCTTCGTTTTGAGACCCTCGCCCTGCTTTCTGAAAGGGGCGCCTGGGAGCCGGTCCAACCGCTGGAAGGGGCTGAAAAGTGGGAGAGCCCAACAGCCGTGGAAGCAGATTTCTCTGTGGACTAAAGCGCAGGTGGAAATCCCGGCTTGTGTGGCCTTTGCCCCCTCCCTTGGGGGCCCTGGGGGCCCGGTGTGCCTGCCGCCTACTTGCAGGCAGCATCGCCGCCCTCCGTCTCCCGGCTGAGCTTCCTCTCCCTCCAACTGCCACCAACCGACTCGGATTCTCCACAGCATTCCGGCCCCTCCCCCGGCAGACCCTCGCTGCTCCCCTGGACCCCAGAGTGTGGGTGCAGCCCCCATGCCCCCACCCACTCTGGGCTGAACCAGCCAGCCGCTGTGCCGACCATGCGGTCCCCCCACCCGAGGCCTCCACTGCCTGGGGCACCGGCAGCAGGCTGGGCATGACCTCTCCGGTGGGTGCCAGGTCAAGAATCCCGAGCGTGGCCCCAGGAAGCGGTGAGCGAAGAGGGGAGGCAGGGGGCAAGGGAGGAAAGACCCTCCTGCCCTCTCCAAGGCCCCACCTGAGCCTTCACTGGTCTGGAAGAGGGAGGGGCCCCAACATGAGGGGAGGAGGCTGCTGGTCTGCCCTTCCCAGGCTGACGCTTTCTCTGTGCCAAAAGAGGCTGGGGGTCAGCAAATAGGAATCTAGAGCCCCAGCTCCATTTGGGCCATGGGGAGGGAGGGCAGATGCCATCTTGGACCCACCTCGCTGGGGGTCCCTGGGAGAGACGGTGCCCATGGTCCTCACCCAGAAGGGCACCTTTCAAGGCTGGGCAGAGGCCCCTGGAAGAGACCCCCGGAGCAGCTTTCAGTGCAGCTCCGACCCTCGAGGCTTTTGGAAGCCAAGACATTGGGGGGGCTCCCTGCTTCCCCTCTGGCCACCACAGGCATCTGCCTTCCTCCCAAAGGGTGCTTGGCCCAAACAACAATCAGTTGTGTGGTTTCCCACACTTGGAGTCAATCCAAAGGCTGCGGGCTTCCTGCTTGCCCCCCACCCCCTGGGCTTCCGCTTGCCCCTCCACCCCCCCCCCCCAGACCAACGCCAAAAGCACCAGTCATTTCCGCTTGTTCTTCTGCAAAGGATGAGCCAGCCACAGGACTCCCCTGGAAGCAGGTGGAATGTGGCCAGGAGGGTCCCCACTTGAAAAACCCCACTTGCTCCTTGCCCCCCCCCCCGCCTGTCTAGGCAAGAGTCTCAGCACCTTCTCTGCCAAAGCCTGCCAACTCAAAGGAGGCTCGGCCACCGTCAACACCCCACATGTCATGAGTTGCGAATCCCCTCAAGTCCCCGGGGTTCCCTGACCGCTTAGAACCCTGGGCCTCTTGTGCGGGGCAGGCCAGGAAGCTGGGTCTTGACTCTAGGCCTGGTCCCGTATTCTAGTCGAGATTCCATCTCTTTGCAGGAATCGGCGGAAGGAAGGGTCTTCCTGCGCAGGAGGAAGGAATTGGGGGGGAGGGCAGGAAGCAGGTTTCTGCACCCCACCGCATGGAGGGGGCTTCACCTTCTAGTTATCCACCTCTGCCCTCTCTGGGGGGCGGGTGGGGGGCAGCTGCTTGCCTGGGAGGTCCTGGGGGGTTTCCAGATTTCACCCATCTCCATTGCTGGAGGTGAATCCCTTGTGTGGGACTCCACCTTGCTTTCCTAACTGACAGGCAGGTGGTGAAGCTGCACAGAGGGCTGATACCTCTGCTCCTCTGAATGCGTCTTCTCCCATCTTCGGATACCACCGTGCGTGTGTGTGTGTGAGAGAGAGAGGGGGGGGGNGCGTGTGTGTGTGTGAGAGAGAGAGGGGGGGGGAGGGAGGGAGGGGGGGAGAACGAATTAGTGACGCCAAAGACACAAGCCACAAAAGAGGCTTGAGTCTCCTCCTTGCTGTCTTCTCCTGGAGAACCTGGGATCACCCTAATTTCCACTCTATACCAAAAAGCTTGTCTAGTCCTGGGGGCTTCTTGGGGTCTCCTGCCCTGGAGGAGCTGATGGGGAGATGTGTGGCATGGTGGGGACTGCCAGCCTGCTCTGAAAGGGTAGCTTTCTGCAGGCGGTGCAGGCCTCTGACGTGTGTCCGGTCTCCACCAGACCTTCCCGACTTCACCTTCGACTTCTCTGGGTCAAGACGAGGACCCGGGTCCGCCTGGTGGAGGGGCCACAGGGGCTGCTGAAACTGGACTCAGGAGGGCCTCTGGACCAGCATGGGAACTGCTGATGTTTTAGAGAAGTGTGCCTCCGAGTGTGCCAGGACTGTGTTTTCCCGTGTTGTTGCATGATCTGGACGAGGCTTACAGTGGAGGGCGATGCCCTTGCAAAACCTGACTAATGATTGACCGCTCCATAGAGAGCGGCCTTGATCCCTTGGAGGTCAGTGGGATCCCTTCCTAGACACTGTGGTAGTAAAAATGACTGGATCCTTTTTTTCTCCCACCAGCATGTTTTGTGAACCCCTGTGGAAAGTGGGAGGGCTGCCTTCTCAGGTGGTTTTGTAATTCTTGCCAGCCACCTAGAACAACTTCAGCTCATGGCTGGCTGAGGAATTCTGGGAGTGGAAGTCCACCAGTCATGCAGTTGCCAAGGTTAGAAGCGCCTGACCTGGAAGACGTGGTCCAGAGCAGCAACAGAGTTGTGGGCACTCGGGAACTACCAGAGGACTGGAAAAGAGCTGATGTGGTTCCCATCTTCAAAAAAAAAGGGGGGGGGAGGGGAAACCGATCCAAGAAACTACACACCAGTCAGCCTAACCTCAATACCTGGGAAGATAGTGGAAAAAATAACTTTAAAAAACAGATCTGTGAACATCGAGAAACAAATCAGGTTATAACTGGTACCCAGTACAGGTTTGTTAAAAACAGATCATGCCAAACCAATCTTATTTCATTCTTCAACGTAGTGACTGAATTAGTAGACCAGCGAAATGCTGTGGACATAATACACTTAGACTTCAGCAAGGCATTCAACAAAGTAGACCACAACCTACCTATTGGTAAATGAGAAAAAAGTGGGATAGACAGCACCAACACCAGATGGATTTGCAACTGGTTGACAAACTGTACTCAGTGAGTAGTCCTTAATGGGTCTAAGTCTACATGGAGGGAAGTAAGCAGTGGGTTCCACCTTAGGCCCAGGACTCTTCCATATCTTCATAAACGACTTAGAAGAGGGAATAAAAGGGGAACTTAACACATATCCGGATGATACTAAGCTAGCAGGAATAGCCAACACCCAAAGAAGATCCAGGTGGATCTTGGCAGACTGGAACACTGGGCCCTATCTGACAAAATGAAATTTTGGTAGAGAAAAGTAAAGTCCAACACTTAGGCAAGAAAAACCCAAAGGACTCATAAAGACCCGGTGAAACCAGGTTTAATAGCAGTAACAGAGAGATCTTGGAGTCTTAGTGGACAACCAGTTAAATATGAGCCAGCTGTGCAGCAGCAGCCAAAAAAATCCTAAATTGCATTAACAGAAGGATACAATCAAGATCAAGTGAGGTACCAATACCACATAAAGCCTTAGTAAGGCCACACCTAGAGTCGTGCATCCAGTTTTGGTCACCACACTATAAAAAAGATGTTGAGACTCCAGCAAAAGTGCATAGAAGAGCAACCAGGATGACGAGGGGACTGGAGGCTAAAAGACATGAAGAATGGATACAGGAACTGGGCATGGCTAGTCTAGAGAAGAGAAGGACCTGGCTCCCAGAAGTCCCCAGCCAGCTGTGGGGGGGGCTGCCTGGCTTCTTATTGAGCATTGTCCAAAGAGGCAGGGCTGCCCCAGGCCTCCCTCAGCTGAGAGACCAAGAGAGAGAGAGCAGCCAGGCTGGCATTGCCTGGTAAGACTCCCACGGGCGCTGCATTGGCTGCCTCCATCCCAGGTGATGCCTGGCTTTGCAGAGGACCAACCCCACCTGTAGCTGAATCCATGGGTCCCTCCCCCTCTGGGGCTTCCCACTCAGGGTCACGCCACTGATTCCTCCTGTTCTGGCCCTAGTGGGATCCCTTCCTCCTCCTCCTTTGGGGAGGAGTTGGGCATCCATCCCAGAAGTCCCCATGGCTTATTTGGGTTCCCTGGACTGGCTGCTGGACTTCCTGAGACACAGGGCCTTTGGGGGAGGCTGCCTGATCCACGGCCCCTTCGGCTCCCTTCCTTGCTTCTGTGTCCTCTGCTGCTTGACGGCCCTGCCCTCCCTTGCTGCCTGGCTCCAGGCTTTGGGGGAGTTGCGGCTGAGGGGTAGCAGCGAGGGAGGAGGGGAGGCAAAGCACCCACCCACTAAGCAGGTCCTTGCCTCAATGGGGTTGAGTAGCCTTCCTCTCCTTAGTCCATGAAGGGCCGTAAAGAACATAGAGCCTCGTAGAGCTGTAGGTGACCTCGGAGGCCTTCTCGTCCAGCCCCCTGCTCCAGGCAGGAGGCCTTACTCTATCCTAAACTTCACAAAGACAAGTGGCAGGGAGGATGAGGACGACCCTCAGTGGCCACTGGAAACCAGCGCAGAAACGCTGCTGGTTAGCAACTGTCTGTTCCATCATGAGTTCAAATTAGTCCAAAGCCACAGCTGTGCTGATGAGAAACCTGGTTCTCCGAGTTGTGGCTGTCACAGGGGGACCCCACAGCTTAGCCCACCGAAGGGGCTTGATAAGGCTTGCTGTGTCCTGGGCTCAAGTGGCCGTGCTTGTGACCTTTGCTGACCGCTCCTGCCAAGCCCAATGGGCAATGGTGAAGCCAGCGGGGGGGGCAGATGGACAGCTCCTGAGCCTGGAGGGGGGGTTAATGCTTGTCCAAAAGGGTAGAGGGTGTCGAACTCCAGATGTCACATTACTATCATGTGACCTATTGCGACGTTTTCCCTTTCACGGAGCTGGGGTGAGCCTGGCCTGCGTGTGGCACATCGGGTCCAGGGGCTGCCAGTTTGACACTCCTGGAAGAGGGTCTCCAGCTTTAGCAGGGGGTTGAAGACCTCCAAGGTCCCTTCCAGCTCTCTACTGATGGATGGAAGACAGGAGAGCAGGGCTTCAATATTTGAGGAGCTGCCCCAGAGAGGAGGGGGGTCAAGCTATTTTCCAAGGCACCAGACAAGGAAGAATGGATAGAAACTGATCAAGGGGAGATTCAAGCTGGAAACAAGGAGGAATTTTTGGCAGTGAGAACATTCAGCCAATGGAACGGAAGTGGCCTTCAGAAGTTGTGGGAGCTTCGTCCCTGGAGGCTCTCAAGAAGAGACTGGGCTGCTATCTGTCAGAAATGGTGTAGATTGTAGTCTCCTGCGTGGGTGGGGGGTTTGGACTAGATTGCCTACAAGGTCCTTCCCAACTCTGTTGATCTGTTAAAAAATTAAGCAGCAGCCCCCAAGCTCTGGAAGGGGCTGCCCTACCAGTCTTCGGGTTTGGTGGCCGCTGGCAGGATGGGCTGGAGGAGTTGGCCTCCCCCCCTCCTCCTTCTGACCTATGACACTGGAACAGGAATTCCCCTTCGCGGACCCGACACCGGTCAAGGACCCTTGTCAGGAGTTGAGAAGGGCCCCCAGGCCCCCGAGCTTAGACCCTTCTTTCTTCTCCCAGTTTCCTCCTAGCACCCAGAACTTCCAGGAGGCCCAGAGCCAGCTGAACCAGGCTGCAGCCGGCTTGAACCAGTCAGCCAATGAGCTGGTGCAGGCATCACGGGGGACGCCCCAGGACCTGGCCAAGGCTTCCGGCAAGTTTGGCCAGGACTTCAATGAGTTCCTACAGGCTGGGGTGGAGATGGCTGGACAGTCCCAGGTAAGAGCTGCCTGGCTGGGCGGGGAAGCTCTCCAGTGAGCACCCAGAAGAGGCACCTCATCCACAGCGGGTGTGGGTACACGCCCACCCTCGTAGGTGTGGGAGGTACCAGCAGGACGCTTGGGAGGGCATAGCCCAGGTGGGATGCGAAGTGAAGGCATGAGCTGCTCCAGAGGCTGCTCCGGACAGTGGCCAGGGCAGGTTCCCAGGGGCTGCCGGGCAGATGCCAGGGTGGCCCTGGCCAAGGGAGCTAGGTGTGCAGCATCAGGCCCCCTGTGACTGGCAGGCCGAGTGAGGCATGGGGGGGGGGTCAGAGCAGAGAGAGCTGGGGGTGGTGTGGGGCCAGAGAGGTAAACATGCTCTCT
This sequence comes from Laticauda laticaudata, assembly GCA_004320025.1. Lineage (NCBI taxonomy): Eukaryota > Metazoa > Chordata > Lepidosauria > Squamata > Elapidae > Laticauda > Laticauda laticaudata. Next base: position 22,167 of record BHFT01004361.1, read on the forward strand.
TTCCTGCAAGGCAGTTCCAGTGCTGGGGGAGGGGAAACCTTCGGTCCTTCTCCCTGGGGGGAGGAGAGTCTGCTTGGTGGAGTCTGAAGGTCCAGCACAGTGGCCGGGGGGGCGGGCTGAGCAGGCCAGGCCAGAAGTTGGGATTGGCGCAGGGNTGCTGGGGGAGGGGAAACCTTCGGTCCTTCTCCCTGGGGGGAGGAGAGTCTGCTTGGTGGAGTCTGAAGGTCCAGCACAGTGGCCGGGGGGGCGGGCTGAGCAGGCCAGGCCAGAAGTTGGGATTGGCGCAGGGTCTGGGGTGGGATTAGGGCCAGCCAGACCCCTCTTCGCTCTGGGCATCCTTGGAGGTCACAGGCGCTGCCCGGGTGGGAGGAGGCTGGCCAAGGCTCAGCTGCACTTGGGGACTAAGAGCTCAGGCTGCCGAGGAACCTTGGGCTTGGCACGGCCATCATTGCCTCAAAAGGGCTGGAAAGTCCCAGGGCAAAAGGGAAAGGAGGCCCAGTGGGTTTGGCTGCTTGCTCTGGGAGCTGCCCTGGAGAATTTGGGCATGGGAGGGGGCAGCCCCTGTTCAGCCCAGGGTCCCCAGGGGAGGGGGCCGGGCAGTGGGAGGGGCTGGCCAGGTGCGGTCCGAGGGCCTGATGACCCCCTCTGTCTCTCCCCTGCAGTCCAAGGAGGCCCAGGGCCAGCTGGTGTCCAACCTGAAGGGCATCTCCCTCTCCTCCAGCAAGTTGCTCTTGGCAGCCAAAGCGCTCTCCGCAGACCCTGCAGCACCCAACCTCAAGAACCAGCTGGCGGCAGCTGCCCGGTACATGGCCCCTCCCCGCTAAGGGCTGCCCCTCACGGGCAAGGCAGGAGGGGTGAGGGCAGGACGGGCTTCATGGCAGCGCCTCTTCCTTCCCTCCCCCCAACCCTGGCAGGGCTGTGACAGACAGCATCAACCAGCTGATCACCATGTGCACCCAGCAGGCCCCGGGCCAGAAGGAGTGTGACAACGCTCTGCGGGAGCTGGAGGTGAGCCAGCCCCACCCAGGGGAGGGCAGGTGCCCTGAGGCTGACTGGGGGGCGGGCAGGGCAGCCTGCCTGGGGCTCAGCTGACTCCTCCCCTCCAGACGGTGCGAGAGCTTCTGGAGAACCCCAGCCAGGCCGTCAGTGACATGTCCTACTTCAACTGCCTGGACAGCGTCATGGAGAACTCCAAAGTGAGCATCCCTGGAGGCCCTCAAGTCTCCCAGAGGCTCAGGGTGGCTGTCCACAGAGGGAAGTGCAGCTTCTGCTCTGGGGGGGGGGGGGGTNGGGGGGGGGGGTGTTGGTGCAGGGGGGGCCCTCTGGAACCTCTTCTCCCTCCCCCTTTAAAAGCTGGCTCTCTCCAGATGGCAGGGGAAGCCGCCTCTTGCCATTCCAGTGCCAGAAGCCCTCAGGACCCATAGTTCCCTGCACACATGCACACACAGGCACACTGGTGCCTCCCTGCCTTCTGTCTCCTGCAGGTGCTGGGCGAGGCCATGGCCGGCATCTCACAGAATGCCAAGAACAGCAAGCTGCCAGAGTTTGGCGACTCCGTCAGCACAGCCTCCAAGGCCCTCTGCGGCTTTACAGAAGCGGCTGCCCAGGTAGGCTGCCCAGTCCCTCATGAGACGGGGAGGGGGGGGATGCTCCCGATTGTGGAGCAGAGACGTTGTTGAGGGGGGCTGTCTTCCCTGCTCTTGGGACTCCCCCCTCCATGCTCTCTGTTGCAGGCAGCCTATTTGGTTGGCGTTTCTGACCCCAACAGTCAAGCTGGTCAGCAGGGCCTGGTGGACCCCACCCAGTTTGCCAGAGCCAACCAAGCCATCCAGATGGCCTGCCAGAACCTGATCGACCCGGCCTGCACGCAGTCCCAGGTAGTGGCCACCTGTGGCTGGAAGGGGAAGGTGGACATTTCCAGGGAGAAATTTCTTAGCAATTAGAAAAATTAATCAGGGCACCAACACGGGGGTTTTTCAAGAAGATACTGGACGGCTCCCTGTCCAGAATGGGATGCAGGGCAGGGGTGTCAAGCTCCATTGAGGGCCGCATCAGGGTTGCCTTTGACCTTGGAGGGCCAGGTGGGTGGGCTGGCATTTGTCATAGGCTCAAGATGCATATTCCCCCTCTACTTCTTTCTCTCCACACTTCTTAACAAGAACCATTTTTCTATCTTTTCTACCAGATATTGCATTTATTACTTCTTCAGACTCTACTAAACTTTTTATTTCTAAGTTTATACCCCATTGTTTAATAGTAAACTGCTTTTCCAGGCAGATTAGCTATTTAGACTACCGTAAGTTTATTATTCAATACCATAAATAACACAATAATGCAAAATCTAACAGCAGAGGTAAATTTCCAGGTTAGTAAATACAAATGGCTGCCAATCCATCCAGATCAGGCACTAACTTGCGGTAACCCAGCCCAATCCAGCCATCCTGCATCACTCGGCCAGCCAGCTGAAAAAAGGGTGCAGGGGCCCTCCAGAGTGCTGCTGGAGGCCATGCAGGTAGAAAACAGGCCTCGCGGGGAGCCCCCTGTTTTTGGCTGGCCAAGTGCTGCAGGAGGAAATGAACTGTTTTGGCTGGCAGAGGCACCACGAGCCAGATCTCAGCACCCCAAAGGCCAAATCTGGCCGGTGGGCCTTCAGTTTGACACCCCTGGTAGAGGGACTTCTGCCTAAGCAGCGGGTTGGACTAGAAGACTTCCAAGGTCCCTTCCAGCTCTCTCATTCTGTTATGCATTGGGCAGGGCCTTGAGCCAGGCAATTGTGCAGGCAGCCCCTCTAGCCAGCGACACTCCTCACACGGAGGCCACGGGCACATGGGGTGTGGGCTGATTCCCTGAGCCTCCTTGGGGCCTCCTTGCCTTCCGCAGGTTTTGTCGGCCGCTACCATTGTGGCCAAGCACACGTCTGCCCTGTGCAATACTTGCAGACTGGCCTCCTCCCGCACCGCCAACCCAGTGGCCAAGCGCCAGTTTGTCCAGTCCGCCAAGGAGGTAGCCAACAGCACAGCCAACCTTGTCAAGACCATCAAGGTAGCCCCCCACCCCGGATCCCCAGGGGATGGGAAAGGGATGTTCGTCAGAGAGCAACGAGAGCCCTGCGCTGGGGGGCCACGGAAGGCAAACCCCCCGGGGGAAAAGGCCCAGGGCTGGCAAACTGAGCAGCTACATTGGCGCTGCATGCTTAGGCCATGCTCTCTGGGTCTGACAATGGAGATTGGCTCCAAGAGCAGGTTTTAGGTGCTTTGCCACGACATCCTGCAACTCTCTTGGCTTTCCGTGGGCTGGTAGTCTCTCTGGGGCGAGAAGTGGCTGGTTCTGGGCTCCGAGAGCTTTTCCTTCATGGCATGGAAGGTAAGGGCCCCACGGGGGTCTCCCCGCAGGCTTTGGATGGTGCTTTCACCCCAGAGAACCGTGAGTGCTGCCGCGAAGCCACAGCCCCGCTGATCGAAGCGGTGGAGAACCTGACCGCCTTCGCCTCCAATCCAGAGTTTGCCACCATCCCTGCCCAAATCAGCCCAGAGGTAGGCAGAGGTTGCTGGGGGCGGGAAGGGGGAAGGGTCTGCTCTGAGCAGCCTTTGGCCGGTCACCTTGGAGTGACCCCGTGCCAATTGCCTGTAGGGGCGCAGGGCCATGGAGCCCATCCTCTCCTCTGCCAAGACCATGTTGGAGAGCTCGGCTGGCCTCATCCAGACCGCTCGCTCGCTGGCCGTCAACCCAAGGGACCCTCCCAAGTGGTCGGTGCTGGCGGGCCATTCACGTACCGTCTCCGACTCCATCAAGAAGCTGATCACCAACATGAGGTGCGCCCCCCCCCCCGCGCGTAGCTCCAGGTCTGGGAGGAGCCCTGGCCTCCGAGGCAGTGGGCAAGCGGATCCCCCTGGCTGTGGGGCGCTGCCGGCAAAGGATCGGAATCCAGATGTGTGTCTGCATTGGCCCGGGGAGGGGGGGCGCTGAGAGGCAGGGGCTCCTTCTCCAGCATCCTCATCCGCTCCAAGGAAGATAATTTGGGCATTCCTTTTTAGCAGTTGCCTGGTTTATTAACTGTCCACTATTATGATGTGGCCGATTCTTGCATTTATTACCTTTGCAGGCCTGCCAAGAAAAAGCAGAAAAATGGTATTAAGTACAGTCACGTTTTCACTTAGGGACCACTTTGCTTCATGACTGAGTTGCCAGTCCCAGTTCTGGTCACTAAACAGAGAGGGAGGGAGAGAGAGAGCTGCCCATTCACAAACCTGGAACATCTGGAAATCTCTGGAAAACCAACTCCCTCATTGTTGACAGCATGTTGGCATCTCTGTAGCTGGCAGAACCAGGGAGGGGAGAACAGATGAGGCAGCCATGGGGGGAGGAAAGAGGGAGGTGCCCAAGGGTGCACATCTGGTTCCCATTGTCGCCCGCAGGGACAAGGCCCCTGGCCAGAGGGAGTGCGACGAGGCCATTGAAATGCTGAACAGGTGTGTCCGCGACGTGGACCAGGCCTCCTTGGCAGCCATCAGCCAGCAGCTGGCGCCTCGTGAAGGCATCTCCCAGGAGGTGAGGAGGGGCTCTGCTCGTGCTGGGGGAGCAGCCAGGTGGTGGGCTTCTGGGGAGAGGCTGACCGCTAGTTCTCCAAGGTGCCAGAGGGGCTGCCCATCTCCGGCAGTGCGGAAGAGGAGGCCGGGAGGCCGAGGCAGAGACTGCAGGCCCTCCAGCTCCAAGAGGGCCCTGCTCAGTTTCTGGGGGGAGGAGAATGGTCCTCCCCCAACAGGTGCTCAGGACAGACTCCTTCTGCAGGCCCTGCACAACCAGATGCTCACAGCTGTTCAGGAGATCAGCAACCTCATTGAACCCGTGGCAGGAGCTGCTCGTGCTGAGGCCTCCCAGCTGGGCCACAAGGTGAGGCCTCTGCTGCCAGGGCCAAGCAGGCAGGCTGCTCTGGGCGCTCCATGGCCTGGGGTCTCCCAGGCTGCACTCTTCTGGCCCCTCCTTCTGGGGGGGAGGGGGAGGGACTCCACTCCCACTACAGGGCTTTGAACCTCTGCAGCCCCACCCACCCCCGCTCACCCGCCTGCCCTGTGGGGCTTCGAGGCCCCCGTCTTGCTCTAGGCCAGAAGAGCCCACCTGGCTGCCTGCATTGTGCCATCCCAGCTCCTTTGGCAGCAGATTCTTGGGGGCACACGGTCCAAAAGCCAATCACAGAGCCATTGTAGTCTTCTGGCCATGGTCTGTGGTCCAAACCCAGTCCGTCCTCCTCAGCGGATGTAGCGCCTCCTCTCCCTGCCCCGTGGGAGGCCAGAAACCATCCTGCAGGGAGACGGGTTTCAGGACAGGTGGCTGACACCGCCCCCCAGCCTCTCGGGTGCTTCGCTTGCCCTGCAGGCTGACCCCCAATTCATGGTCTCCTTTGCCTTCCTGGAGGGCCAGCAGAAAGTCACCCAGGAAAAATGCAGCCGGTAGTCTGGTTTTCTGCGTTGAGCAGAATGTGGCCAGGGGTAAGGTTAGGGGGCCATGACGGAAGAGCAGCCGAGGTGTCTCCATCTCTGGAGACTTCTCAGAGGGAGAGGCTGGCTGCTTGTTCCGGGAATGCACCACGGATGCTCCGGTCCGTCCCCCATCCACAGTCCTGAGACCTTCTGGGGAGGGGCTGGGCAGTTGAAGGGGCCAAGCTGAAAACCCTGAGACTTGGGACTCCAGCCAGGAGGGCTTCAAGCAGTAAAAATGCTGTTCTGGGCTTCAATTGACCTCCTGGGGGAAAGTCGGCTCCAGCAGGCAGTGACCGGCCACAACCCTGGGGTTGCTTTCCGGGAACTGCAATCTTTGAAAGTGGAACGTGGCCCTCAATACAAGGGAGTGGGGGCCCTTAGGATGGGATGGCGTTCATCCTCAGGTGGGTGATGATGAGCCCAGGGCCGGGGCCCAGAAGGCTGTGGGAGGGCTGCCAGTCTGTGGGGGCGAGACGCGACGGGGCCGCTCTGGAGCACGGTGGGAGCCTCCCAGGTCCCCTGTCTGAGCCTTGGCCAGGGCTGCTGGTGATCTGGCTTGGGCTGCCGGTGCTCCCCTTGCCATCCAGCTCTGGAGGGGTGTGCCTTCGCTTGGTGAGAAAGACAGAAAGCCCCCGGGGCCCTGAAGAAGGCGGGGGAGGTGAGCTGGCTGGGCTGGAAGGTCCCCCTTGGCCCCAGCCCTCTGGTCCTCAGGACTGGCCCCCTCGTTTGGCTTGGGGGGTGGCGCCTTGATTGCCCAACCCCCCTGCTGCTCCATCTCAGGGATAGCCCTTCCCATCCCCTTCTCTCCTCCTCCTCCAGGTCTCCCAGCTGGCCCAGTACTTTGAGCCCCTGGTCATGGCCGCGGTGGGCGCGGCCTCCAAGATGCTGAATCACCAGCAGCAAATGACCCTTCTGGACCAGACCAAGACACTGGCGGAGTCCGGCCTGCAGATGCTCTACACGGCCAAGGAGGCCGGGGGGAACCCCAAGGTATCTGTGGGGCTGGCCCCAGAGGCGCGTGTGAGTGGGGAGGCTGTGGCCAGGGCCTGACGGGGGCCTCTCTCTACAGCAGGCGGCCCACACACAGGAGGCCCTGGAGGAGGCAGCGCAGATGATGAGGGAGGCGGTGGAAGACCTCACGGCCACCCTGAACGAGGCCGCAAGTGCCGCGGGGGTGGTAGGTGGCATGGTGGATTCTATCAGGCAGGCCATCAACCAGGTGAGCAGGGAAACCAGGCTCCGGCCTCCCTTTGGCACTAGGGGCCTTGCCAAACCCCAGGGGTTGTAGGGCACCCCAGGGGGTTCAGGCAGAAGGAGCCAGAGAGACCCAGGGGAGACCTTGGGAGCATTTGCTGCCCAGTCTCTTGGGACGCTGAAATCACCCTCGGAAAGTGGTGGGGAGGGGGACACATGTATATGCTGAGAAGCAGGGCAGCAGCCCCTCTCCTGGGCTCTTTCCTTCCGTTGGGCAGCTGGACGAGGGTCCGATGGGAGAGCCTGAAGGCACCTTTGTGGACTACCAGACCACCATGGTGAAGACAGCCAAGGCCATTGCTGTGACGGTGCAGGAGATGGTGAGCTGATTGGATGACCTCTTGGGGAAGGGTGGGCTTTGGGCATGAGGGCTGGCCTCCTTCCTTGCCCCCTTTCCTACCTCTTGTCTTATGCTGCTGCCACAGGTGACCAAATCCACCACCAACCCGGATGAACTTGGCACCTTGGCCAACCAGCTCACCACAGACTATGGGCACCTAGCCCTGCAGGCCAAGCCTGCTGCCCTCACGGCCGAGAATGAAGAGGTGAGGGAGGGCCCAAGAGTTGGGGCAGGGGAGCACCCAGAGGCTGTTGCAGAAACACCGTGGCAACAGAGAGCTCGCCAGGTGGGTTGATTTACTGGCAGCCAGTGAGGCCTTCCTTGAATTCAATGCCCTCTCCAGATTGGCGCCCACATTAAGAACAGAGTGCAGGAGCTGGGCCACGGCTGTGCCGCTCTTGTGACCAATGCCGGAGCCCTCCAGTGCAGCCCCAGCGACGCCTACACCAAGAAGGAGTTGATCGAATGCGCCCGCAAGGTTTCTGAGAAGGTGACTGCAGCCGGGCCTGGGCTGGGAGCGAAAGAGTCTCCCTCGTGTCTCCCCCCCCCCCCCCCCCCCCCCCCCNCCCCCCCCCCCCCCCCCCCCGCCTAGGTGCGTATTGGGGATCCGACCCCCAGACCATAGGGAGTGTCATCCTGCCTTTGCTCCCCTGCAGGTTTCACACGTGCTGGCCGCCCTCCAGGCTGGCAACCGGGGCACCCAGGCATGCATCACCGCAGCCAGTGCTGTGTCAGGCATCATCGCCGATCTCGACACCACCATCATGTTTGCCACTGCTGGAACCCTCCACCGGGAGAATGCAGAGACCTTCGCTGACCACAGGTCGTGGCTCCTGTGGGCTGGTGGGTGGGAGCTCCTGACGCCACCGCCTCGGCCTCCAGCGGGCTCTGATGGGCTCTTTCCTCAGCAGGGAAGGGATCTTGAAGACAGCCAAAGCGCTGGTGGAAGACACCAAAGTGCTGGTGCAGAATGCCACTGCGAGCCAGGAGAAATTGGCCCAGGCTGCACAGTCCTCGGTGACGACCATCACACGCCTGGCAGAGGTGGTGAAGCTGGGAGCTGCCAGTTTGGGCTCTGAGGACCCTGAGACTCAGGTCAGGACCATGGCCGCAGGTGGCAGGTAGGCGTGCCTGAGTGGGTCCCAGATGCTCTGCCTCATCTTGCCCTCCTTTCTGTACCCAGGTGGTCCTGATCAACGCAGTCAAGGATGTCGCTAAAGCCCTGGGAGACCTGATCAGTGCCACCAAAGCCGCCGCTGGCAAGTCTGGGGATGATCCTGCTGTATACCAACTGAAGAACTCAGCGAAGGTCAGGGCGGAGACGGGTGCTGGCTGAGTGTGGGCTGGTGAAGCCCTCCTGCTTGGGGGGGGGAGGTGGGGCAGGCACCACACAAGGCAAACAGGAGATGGCCAGCTGGTCCTTGAGCATCTCTCTGGCTGGTTGTCGGCAGGTGATGGTCACCAACGTCACGTCGCTCTTGAAGACCGTCAAAGCTGTGGAGGACGAGGCCACAAAGGGGACACGGGCACTGGAGGCCACCATCGAACACATTCGTCAGGAGCTGGCGGTGAGGGCTGGTCCCCCTGCTCCCCGTAACCACTGGCTGACCGCTCGCTCTCCTGGGTTTACTCCTCCTCCTCCTCCTCCAGGTGTTCTGCTCCCAGGTGCCTCCTGCCAAGACCTCTACACCAGAAGACTTCATTCGCATGACAAAAGGCATCACCATGGCAACAGCCAAGGCGGTGGCAGCTGGCAACTCCTGCCGGCAGGAAGATGTGATAGCCACAGCCAACCTGAGCCGCCGTGCCATTGCTGACATGCTGCGCTCTTGCAAGGTGGGGTCATTTGGGGGAAACAGCAGGCTCAGTGGGGTGTTCGGAGAGGAAGAATGTCTCTGACCATGCACTCATTTGACAAGCAACCAGGGGGGGGTGGACGCAGGGGCACCCCCTCCAATGGGAGTCTTGCAGCNCTCAGTGGGGTGTTCGGAGAGGAAGAATGTCTCTGACCATGCACTCATTTGACAAGCAACCAGGGGGGGTGGACGCAGGGGCACCCCCTCCAATGGGAGTCTTGCAGCCCTCCGGCGGGCAGCTCTGGGCACAGAGGACAGCCCCTCTCCCTTCCGCGTCAGGCTGGCAACCACCTGTCCGTCTCTCTCCTTCCAGGAAGCTGCGTGCCATCCAGACGTGGGCAGTGAGGTGCGGCACCGAGCGCTGCGCTTTGGCAAGGAGTGTGCTCGTGGCTACCTGGAGCTCCTGGAGCACGTCCTGGAGGTAGGTGCCTGTCCCTCCCCACACCTGCCCCCCAATGACCCACCCCTCCTCCTCCTCCTCGGCCCAGACTTTGAGTGTGCCCTGCATGCACTGCCTGCTGGGGGAGGGGATGAAAGACCACGGGGGGGGGCTGGGGAAAGGGTAAGGGGTGCTCTCGGATGACCGCCTTCCCCCTGCGTGGTGGGAGGGGGTGGGGCGCTGGCCTTTGTGCCAGGGCGGGGCAATTCCAACCGGCAGAAGCAGCCCCCATATGCAGGGAGGTTAGCCTGCGCCTGGGTCCGTGTCGCTGGCTGGCCAGGCTGCCCAGGGGCAGGGGAAGCACCGGGCCTGTGAGTTGTGGAAGCCCCTTGGGACAGGGGGCTCTGGCTGCTTGGACACCTGGCTGGCTCTCCCAACCTGTCCGGCCAAACGCAGACCTTCCTCCCTTTCCTCTCCAGCCCTTCCCAGCTTCCCTGCTCCCTTTTCCCTCCCCTGCCGCCTTCGCCCCTCCCCTGCCCCTCCCAGGCAGCGGTGGGTCCGGTGGGGCCTGAGGGTGCCCAGCATGACTCCTCCTTCCTCAGATCCTGCAGAAACCCAGCCATGACCTGAAGCAGCAGCTGGCCAGCTATTCCAAGCGGGTGGCTGGCTCCGTCACGGAGCTCATCCAGGCGGCTGAAGCCATGAAAGGTAGGCAGGGATGCTGGAGACTGCCCGCCCCCCTCCTCCCCCTCCTCGCAGGGCAAAGGGCCTCCAGCCAGACTGTCCGCTGTGCTCAATCTGTTGAGTGGTGGGTCCACCCAACAGGCTGCACTTGCACAAAGTAATGGGGGGGGGGTGAGGCCCGCAGTGCGAATGCCATGGGGCTCTAGCTTAAGAAAAGGAGGGAGCTTCTCAGGGAGGGCAGCCCTCTTGGCAGGGGAGCCGGGGTTTCCTCCTAATGCCGCTTGTCTCCTGCAGGGACTGAGTGGGTGGATCCTGAGGACCCCACGGTCATTGCCGAAAATGAGCTGTTGGGGGCAGCCGCTGCGATCGAGGCTGCAGCAAAGAAGCTGGAGCAGCTGAAGCCGCGAGCCAAGCCCAAGGTGCTCCCCCTCCCCAGCAGCACACGGGAGTCGCTGCCAGCTGTGCTCTGCCCCTTCCATGCCACCTGGCGGGAGGAGGGGGGGGCGACCCCACTTGTTGCACCAGAATTGCCGGCTCCAGGGAGAGCCTGGGCAGCCCCACACGGCAGGCCATTGCTTACCCCCCTGGGAAGACGGGGCCCTGTGCCAGCCGGGCATCCTCCGTCCCAGGCAGAGCCAGTCTGGGGCTTTGGCGTGCCCGTTTCCAGCACACGGGGGAGGGTGGAACGCTTCCTCTGGCTCAGAGCCCCTTGCTAATGGCCCCCTCCCTCTCCAGCAAGCAGATGAGAGCCTCAACTTCGAAGAGCAAATCCTGGAGGCAGCCAAGTCCATCGCTGCGGCCACCAGCGCTCTGGTGAAGGCAGCCTCTGCGGCCCAGAGGGAGCTGGTGGCCCAAGGCAAGGTGAGGGGGAGGAGGAGGGGGGGGTGCCTGGTCACGAAATCCTCAAGTCTGGCCTGGAGCTGAACACACCCCGTCTCACCTCTTCCCCCCCCAGGTGGGGGCCATCCCAGCCAATGCCCTGGATGATGGACAGTGGTCTCAAGGCCTCATTTCAGCCGTGAGTGTGGAGGGGGATGGTGGGAGGCTATCCATTCACTGGAAAGAGGCCCTGCTTGCTTAGAAGGGCCTCCTTTCTTTGCAGAGGGAGGCCTGTCTACTCTCCCCAGGTGGGCAGGGGAGCCCTTTGCTCTAACCAGGGACCCACCAAGCTCCTCCCCACCCACCCTGTCAATCAGAGAAGGGGAGAGCTCGGGCAGAAGGGGGAGGGTTCCCTAGGCCATGGCAGAGGCTTCCAGGGCACTGGGGTCCAGGTGGGCCCTTTGTGGCGGTTTCCGCCGCAGCCTCCTCACCCCTTGATCGCCTCCCTCCTCCTCCTGCCAAGGCCCGGATGGTGGCTGCTGCCACCAACAACCTCTGTGAAGCTGCCAACGCGGCCGTCCAAGGCCACGCCAGCGAAGAGAAGCTCATCTCCTCAGCCAAGCAGGTAGCGGCCTCCACGGCGCAGCTACTGGTGGCGTGTAAGGTGAAGGCAGACCAGGACTCTGAGGCCATGAAGCGCCTGCAGGTGAGGAGGGCAGAGGAGGAGTTGGGAGAGGGTGCCCACCTTCCCCGTCGGTCCCAGGGGCCACGTTGACCTTTCTTGGGTCCAATTCAGGCCCTGGTGGACTCAGTCAGGGCCGGGCTCCAGAGCCCGGGCAGCCCTGCTGCTGGAGGCCCCAACAGTCCACCCCTCGCCAGCCCAACCGGCTCTTCCAGCAGAGGCAGCAATTGGCTGGAAGGTTCCCCAGAAGGATTGGGGCCCTGTGCACTTCCTCCCCCTCAGGGGTCTGCAGGTACAGGGTGACCGAGCCCACCCCAGTGAGTAACCCCCATCCCTCCCGAATCCTCCAGGCAGCCGGCAATGCGGTCAAGAGGGCCTCGGACAACCTGGTGAAGGCGGCACAGAAGGCGGCGGCCTTCGAGGACGAGGAGAACGCGACGGTGGTGGTGAAGGAGCGGATGGTCGGGGGGATTGCGCAGGTCAGGGTCCCCCCAGGAGGGGCTGGAGAGGGGCCAGAGGGGCTTCTCCTGTGGTGACCGCTGCCCCTTCCTTTTCCTCAGATCATCGCTGCCCAGGAAGAGATGCTGCGCAAAGAGCGGGAACTGGAGGAGGCGCGCAAGAAGCTGGCCATGATCCGGCAGCAGCAGTACAAGTTCCTGCCCTCTGAGCTGCGGGACGAAGGGCAGAACTGAGCTGCTCTAAGCAAGGGCAGCCCTCCTCCTAGCCGGGCCCTGGGGCCCTTGCCGCCAGGCCCACTGCTTCTCCTGCGCGAGCTCCGAAGCCCCTTCGTGCGCTACTCTGGGCTGCCTTCTGGGCTGCCCCTCCCGGGAGCTTTCCCTGTGCCTTGGCTGCCTGCTCAGCCTGATTGTCTTGGGGGCTGTGGAGCCCCCTTGGGGCTGTGCAATCGGCGGGGAGGACAGACCACGGGCTCTGCCCACCCCTCCTAGTCTCTGCCTCTGGGCATTCTGCCTTAAGGGTGGGCACTGCTGGCCTATGGCCAAGAGCTCCGCCCTCTGATTCCCAAGTGCCTGCCAGAACCCCACAGCCCTCCCACCTCGCCTGGCTGCCCCCACCTCCTGAGTCTCCTTCCCCCGTGGCGGGAGCCCCTCCTGCACAAGCCCCCAAGTGCAGCTGTGCTTGACCACATCCGGGACCATTCGCCCCCTGAGGCTTCTCACCTGTTTGTACTTTTGATACACCCCTAGGGCAGGGAACCCAGGCCTGGGAAGCGGGAGGGCGAGGGGTCTGCTTCCCAGCCCCTCGGGCTGTTTTGAAAGGCCTGGTCTGCAATAAACTGGTTCCTCTGCTCTCCTGCCTCTCTCTGCACCCTCCTTCGTGGCCCCAGCAGCTCCTGTCCTTGGGGATGTGAGGAACGGGGCCCGGTGTGGGAGGAGGAGTGCACGTTGCTCGGCCTCAGCAGCCTTGCTAGCTCTTGGGAGAAGGGCAGCCTCAGGCCACACCTAGCCATGCTGCTGGGTGTGGGCTTCTTCCCTCTCTCTCTCCTAGAGGAGAGTCCCACACCTCCGCGGCAGCAGTCCCCAGAAGACTGGTCCTCTTGCTGGCTGGGATGCCCCTTGCAGAGGGTCCCAAAGGAGCCCATCCTCGCCCGGCTGTCCTGGATGTCAGGGCTGCGCCAGGCTCCTGCCACCCTTCCCACTGGGCACCTGGGCATGGGTCTCTGCGCGTTGATCGCAGCACCTTCCCTGGCCGGGGTGTCCTGATCCGGCACAGGAAGAGTGGCAGGCCTGGGCTGGGGGTGAGAGGCAGGAGCAGGGCCATGGCCAGCCCCCCCACCAAGGCAGGGAGAGGAGGGGCTTGCCGCACAGCCTCCTGCCTTCCCCTGGGCCTTGTGGGGTCTTTGATCCTCCCTGACTGGAACCTTGGTGAGCGTTGCCCTCCTGGGTGCTTCCCTTCCCTTGGGAATGACGCAATCCTACTCGGAGGGGGGGAGCAAAGGCAGAGATCCGGGCCTGCTTGCACGATGGCTCCTCAGACCCCTCTTGCTGAGGACCCCCACCCCCGGCCACTGGAGAGGGGGCATGGCCTGTCCCAGAGGATGGTGGGGGCTGCAGGCTTTGTTCCCATGGCTCCCCAGGTGGGTTGTGGGGCTTCCCGAGGGGGCAGGAGTTGGGGTTCTGAGGGTGGGTGCTGCCTTGTGCCCCAAGATCAGGGAAGGGGTCCTGCTGCTCGTGAAGGCTCCAGAGGAGGGTCCCCGACCTGATCCTCCATCAGATGGGCATGGTGCCCCTAAATCGGCCACCTGGAAGTAACTCTGCTGCCAGTCCCCCTGCAACCGGGGGGCGGGGGAGACAGGACACACACACACATCCAGGTTTCAGACAGGCTCAGCCTGCACTTTGCCCTNCTGCCAGTCCCCCTGCAACCGGGGGGCGGGGGAGACGGGACACACACACACATCCAGGTTTCAGACAGGCTCAGCCTGCACTTTGCCCTTCCCTAACACACGCCCTGCCCACCTTGGTTATCACAGTAGTTCCAAGATATGGAATCTGCCCACCATCTGCTGAAGAGCCCAGCGCCCTGAGCAGAGACGGGCCATGCAAGGGCCGCTAATCCCCGGCTGCCTGCCCAGAGCCAGAAATAGCCCACTGGGGTGATTTGATGGACAGGGATCAAGGAAGGCCTTCCTCATCCCCACCTGTTCCGCGCCCATCACACCAGTGGGGTGAGCCATCAGGCAGCCTGCCCCATAGCCTGGGGCTGCCCAGAGGGAGGGATGTGCTATGCCTCCCTGCACCTGTTGAATGAGCCATTTCTGGCCCGGGAATTTACGCAGCAGCTTGGCTGCAAAACTGAGGCAGGCACCCTTTGAACTCATTCATTCAGCAGCCGATCTTTTGTTCCCCACCCTGTTTAAACTCTTAAAATGAGGGAGCTGGCAGGAGTGTTGCAAGGCAGGGGCTGCTTTATTATTAACTGCAGTTATCGCCCGTCCGATGCAAAAAGGGAACTTGAGAACATAACCCTAAGTCAGTTTTGCATGGACCTCAGTGGCAAGTGCCTGGAAACCCTAAAGAAGCCTCTTTCCCCCCCCCCCCCCNTCACATGTATAAATTGGGGGGGGGGGATAGAGCAAGTTTTCAAAAGGGTTTCTCCAAATAGGAACAGTTTTTCAGATGCAATGCAGCAGAAAAAGGAGAATGAACGGGCCCCGTCCAGAAGTGGGATTCAGAAGAAGGTTCTGACTAGTTCTGGAGAACTGGTAGCAGAAATTTTGAGTAATTGGGAGAACCAGCCAATCTGGCCTCTGACTGGCCCTTCCAACCCCATCTCTTCTCCGCCTCCCATTGAGTCCCAGCTAATCAGCTGGGTCTCCTTTGGTTGCCGCGCACATGAGAACAGAGCTGGAAAGCAGGTTAGAGGGGTGGGGAGAGAAGGGGAATGTTGCAGTATCATTCCCCTGCTACGCCCACCAACCTACGTCCACAGAACAGGTAGTAAAAAAAATTGAATCCCATCACTGCCTGCCCCTCCCCACACACACACACCAGTTCCTGTATTACTGGTAGCAGTTCCAACCTAGCATCCCCTCCTATTTATGTGCTTGTCAAGAGTCCTGGCACTTATATGAAATCTGGTTCCCTGGTGTTACCCCTGATCCCCTAGTGAAGGAAGTCATGGAGCCCATGGGAGGGAGAGGGGAGGGCTGGCTTCAGGGGCAAGCAGGATACCCCAGGAGCTGCTGTTCTTGGACCCAGAGAGTATGCCCTGCATCTCCAGGCCATACAATGATACCCCATGAGATGCAAATGGCTGCCCAGAGTTTCTTGGGTGCAAAACTCCAATGGCTGCTGCAGGATTAAGGAAATGCCTCCTCGGTCACCACATCGCCCTCTGGCTCTCACCAAAACAGCTTCAAGATGGCTGCGGCAAGAGGTGTTTGCACACTTAGTGGCTGGCACGTGAACTACAATATTCTCAGTTGACTGGATGAGCAAGTTATTATCCATGCCTCGATTGCAACTCCTTGACCATCACTACTTCCTAGGTGGGAGTCTTCCTGAAAGGTATCACAAAATTGCAGTTGGTGGGAAATGCCAGGCTGGTAACTCTGCATCAGCTGCCAGTCTCCTACTGGGCAGAACTGGTGTTGGCCTTTACTTCTGAAGAAGTCAGTCGCTCAGAAGCACCGTTATCTGAGGGACCACTGCTCCCACCAGGAATCTGCCCTTATTTTAACACCTGTCCAGTGATTGGCATTTTGGAAGATCAGTCTGTTTATTTCATCTGGTGTTGAAATAGCTGTTCTCAGTTTATAGAGCCAGCATATCACACACACCCCAAATCTGGGGTCCTCATTTTAGTAACCTTGGAGATGCGGCCAAGTGAGGGAGCCTGAAGGTCCCAATCCACTTCTTATAGCGCCAGGTATCCTCAAGAAACATTGCACTTTGTTGTTAGCAATACTTTCTAGAACCCGTTCACTTTGCAGATTATCTGACTAATCCAGTGATCAAATACCTGGATGTGTCATTGATTACGGAATCTTTGTTTACTCTCTCCTCTTTCGTTTATCTAACTTTCTTGATTTCTGTCTCTTGGCATGGTCATATTTATATAAAAGTTTCTCTTGCTTTCTATAAGTTCCTTAAATAAATACCTCATCTCTCCCATTGCATTCTTATCCTGGGTTTCTTGATGTTGCTTGTCTACATATAACAATTTGTTCCTGTTCATCCCTGAAATCCAAGGCTTAGTTGGGCAAATGTTTCTCAAGTTCCTTGACTGATGTGATCTCATCAAGCATTCGCATGTCTGGCAGCTTTTTGCACCCATCCTTTTGTTTCAGATAGGAGTATGAGATGGAGGGAGGGAGGGAGATAGCTCTCCCCTATATGGTTCCTCCCCCTTTTCTTTCCTTGTGGGTGGGTGGGTGCACAGGATGGTGGGATCCTTGGTTGCTCCAGGGCTATGGCAACAACCCTGTCCTTCCGGAGCAGCTGCTGCAAGGCAGACCAGAAGGCCAGGAGTGTAGGCTGAAGGGCTCTGCCAAGAAAAGATCAGAGACAGCAATAGCGCTTAGACTTATATACCACTTCACAATGCTTTACAGCCCTCTCTAAGTGGTTCACAGAGTCAGCCTGTTGCCCCCCAAAATCTGGGTCCTCGGTTTACCCAAATTGGATAAAGACGGAAGGCTGAGACAATCTTGAGCCTGGTGAGATTTAAACTGCCAAATTGCAGGCAGCCGGCAGGCAACAGAAGTAGCCTGCAGTTCAGCACTCTAACCACTGCGCCACCATGGCTGGGATGACTACAGCTCTGTCACTGCGACTTCCCTCCCCCCCTTCTTCAGCCATTTTGCCTAGTTTGTCCTCCTGCCTGTCAGGATATATTTGTTTGCCTCATCCTCACTGAAAGTCTGTAGAGGTTCTCAGCCATCATCCAAGTCACGGTGGTCCCAAAGGATTTTTTTTTCAGGAAGCAACTGGACTTCCTTGTTTTTTTTATTTTGAAGACGTTTTGCTTCTCCTCCAAGAAGCTTCCATTCTGTCAGAGCTGAAAAGAAAAAGGCAAGGAAGTCCAGTTGCCTCCTGAAAGGGCACCTAACTCTAACCCTCTAATTACATTACATATTAATGTTGTTGGTGTAATAGTGTTGCTTGCATTTGTTACTTTATGAAAGGGAGTTCATGACCTCAGTTGCAATAAGCTTCCACCTGTTCTTCTAAGGTAGAGGAACTCCCAATGCTGGACCACTCTGATGGGCATAACCCAGTTCTGAATTTCCTGGAATCATTGGGCCCACAAGCCAAAGCTCCTCCATCTCACAGGAATGCTGATAGGGTAATTTCTCCCATTAGCCTTGTGGAAATGTTAAAAAGGAACAGGGAATCCCCTGAGTCACTCAAGGAAGAGAGGGGATCCCTGTGAGCAGCTGCCCCCCCCAACCATTCCAACTCTTTGCAGGCAGCCCGGAAGGATCTCATGGGATTGAAAGCCACCAAGAAGTCAAGGAGGACCAGAATCCCCACAAACACAACTGATGCAATCCTGCTGCTGGATCTAAACCCTGATCTACTGGTAACTCCTGACTCCAGGGATCCAAATTACATCTAGAGCTCTTGACCGCTTTCTCCAGATCACTTCTAGAAAAGGAAGGAGACAGTTCTAAATTCCTCCAAAGCCGGTCAGATGAAGGATTCTGCAGGAGGGTGGACAGAAATGGTGGAAACATCTTTTCACTCCAAGAAGCAGCATTGATCCAACCTCCTGTTACCACTGTCTAGCTATAGCCCAGCTTCTCTAGAATACAAGTGATTATGAGTGCAATTCTGAATTAAAAAATCAAATGTCATTTTACCCTGAATGGCTTGACTCCAGATCTCCAGTTGAGCCACAGAAGGTGAAGACTGATGGCACTAGTGCAAATGCAATTATTTAAGATCAATAACATTTCTCTATCTCAAGATGGCTTTACTCTTGACTGCTGAAGACTGATGGAATGCAGAGTTCTTAAACTGAAAGTTGCTATTGTACGTAAATCATCTGGCAGAACTCGGAAGGTAGCTCTGCAGCAGCAGACTTCATCCATGGCATAACACCAATAAGGCAAACCACAAGCAGGTGAGGCTCTGGAGACATAGTAGGCCACAGGTGAGTCGCTCAGGATCAAGAAGAATGTGTGAGGCATTGGAATAAAAGTCAGAGGTCAGATTCTGCTTCAATGCTCTAAGAGTGGTACAAGAAGTTTGTCAGAAATGATGTAGGGTCTCCTGCTTAGGTGGGGGGGGTTGGACTAGATGACCTACAAGGTCCCTCCCAACTCTGATTATCTGTAAGAATGGAGTCCATGTCCAGAGGAGCTGGCAATGGTGATGGTGGTGGGGGGCTTTTGGGGGATGCATTCAAGGGGAAGCTTAATGGACAGGTTTTCTGGAGGCCTTCAACAGAACTGTGATTGATCAGGGTGTTGGATTCCACTTCTAATTTTAGAAATCAAAGGTTTTAAGCTTTAACAAGGATATGCTAATTAACAAGCATAACTGAAAAGTATTTAAGACACACATTTAGATTTAAGAGTAGATACCATGCTGTCAGTGAAAATACTTATTATGTTAAATTTCAAAGAGAATATGCATTCCAATTAATTTGGGCAAATTTTTGTGAACTGGTTACAGAACAATGGGACCTTCCACCAAACTGTAATGTGGAGCTTTCCTACATTTTATTTTTTGTTTTGTTAATGTAACAAACAAACAAATTTGTTAAATTTTATTTTTTCTTTCATTTTAATTCATATTGTTAAGCATGAAGGCTGCATTACTACCACACACACACAAACCAAGTTGAAACTGGATTTGGGGGATTATGGTTAAGTCAGCGCAGGAACCAGACCATCCTGGAATCCATCTCTTCAGAGAGAAGTTGGTCTCAAAGGCAGGGTGAGGCTGTCCAGGAAAGCCTCAGGGCACAAGCCCAAACAAGAGGGCAGAAGGCAGCTACTGGTCAGGGGGCCTGGCCATGTGCCAGCACACCTGCAGTGGTTCATGTGCCTGGCCTCAAAGACTCTGGTTGCATGTGGAGCTGTGGGAAGAGGACATGGGATCCTGGTGGCTTTTCTGGGCCTCAGAGAACTAGGAACTATGGGTTGGGCTGGGGCAAAGCCAGTGCCGAGGCCCCCCAAAGGGGCTCATCTATCTGGGGTTCCTTCTCCTCTGGCTCCTCTGTGTGTGGCTGCCCAAGAGCTAGAACCGACAGGTGTGGAGAGAGGACAGCCCTTGCAGTGAGGCAGAAGAGAGACTTCAGGTTGCTGGTCCACCCGCCTTGTGCTGAGGCTGGAGGGCTTGTCCTGATTTCTTTCCTTATGACTTTCTAAAAGGCTCCGGTGCCCCTCATTGAGCTGGAGTCTGGGGGGAGGCCCTGGGACAGCCAATCAGCAACCCAACAGCTCTACCACAGCTGGAGAAGCCATTCTCCAAGCAATCTGCCCAGTGCTCCCTCTCCATGGGCCTAGGGAGTCACATAGCAAGGCAGCCAGATTGAGAGGCACCCTCTGACTCATGGGTGACCCACTCAGGGGTGAACCAGAAAGGGGCTGTGCTGGGCATGAGGCTTGGCTGTGCCACCCAACTAGGAATGAACTGGGGCCATTAGGGAACTAACGCTGGGCCTGTGGTGCTGCCCATCCTTTCCTTGGAGAGGAGGAGCCCCCGCCCTCAACAGCTGTACTGCAAGGCCTGTGTTGCCTTGCATGTGGGGAAAAAGGAGTGAGGGGCATGAGAGACCCCCAACCTGCTCCTGTCTGGTCCCTACAGCTAGCCCTAGGCAGCCTACTGGCCTGATCCTCTCTGGCACACCGAGACTCAGGCTGGCCTCCCACTTGCGCCTGGCAATGGCCCAGCATTTGCCTGCCTTTTATATATTTTTTATTTTGTTTATTTTATTTTGTCAAGTGATTATAAGATAACAGGTATAAGTATAAACATGGATACATATAAGAAAAATAAAAAAGAAACAATAGCACAGGGACGATAGCGCATTGGGTGCGCTTATGCATTCCCCCTACAGACCTCTTAGGAAAGGGGTGAGTCAATAGTAGACAGTCTAAGGTTAAAGTTTTTGAGGTTTGGGAAGAATCAGATCAGGTAGAGTATTCCAGACATTGACCGCTCTGTTGCTGAAGTCGCATTTCCTGCAATCAAGTTTTGGTGCGATTAACCTTGAGTTTGTATCTATTGTTTGCTTTTTGTATTGTTTATGGTTGAAGCTGAAGTATTCATTGACATGTAGGACATTGCAAAATGTATGATTTATAGACTATATTTAGATCAGACTGAATGCGGCGTAGTTCTAGGTTTTTCTTGGTCTAGAATTTCAAGTCTGGTGGCACTCAGGTCTTCTACAATGAGTAGAGGAGTGGAGAACCTCTTCTCGTGAATTTCTGGATTTTTCTCAACTGTATTAATATCAGATCCGTAATGTGGGGTTCCAGACTGATGAGCTGTATTCGAGTAATTGGTCCAGAAATGTTTTGTATGCTTCTAGTTAGTAGTGTGATATTACCAGAGAGAAAAAGCTACGTAGGTTAGGTTAACAACTCTTACCGCCTTTTTGGCTATGTAGTTACAGTGGGCTCTTGCACTTCAATCATTTGAGATGAGTACTCCAAGGTCCTTGACAAAGTTTAGGTCATCGACAAGGTTTTGACTATTCAGCTTGTATTTTATTTTCTGATTATTATTTTTTTTGCCAATATGTAAGACAGAGCATTTGTTGAGATTTTGAGTCATTTGTTGGACCATTCTGACACATAGTCGAGGTCTTTTTGAAGGGTAGCAGTATTGTCAGTTGTGTCTTGTCCCCATCAGGGTTGTGGCCCACCAGCAAACCCCTCCCATTATTCCAACTTCTGCCTTGCCTCTCCAGCCCTCTCTGGACTAGCAGAAGGCCATAGCTGCCAGCTTCTACCTTTTGCCCCTGCCCCCTCCTCTCCCTTCACTGCCAATCCCCTTTTCCTAGCCTTCCATTCTCTCATTCCCAACTCCCAGTCTGGGGAAGTCTGGCAGGTTTTTCCACAAAACCCTGGGACTTCTTTAGTCCTTGGTGTGTACTGCAAATGCAGGAAAGGAATTTATTCAGAAACCAGGTTACACATTATTAATATCAAAGTCTGCTTAGTGGAGGGAGATCTCTCCGACAATCGATGCTCCTTCCCACAGATTCCCCCAAATCTCAAAATCCTTGGACCCCGTCTGCCTCCCTGGTTCTGGTGTAGCCCCCTGGCCCGCTGAATAGCTAGGGGATTTGGGCAGGGGCAGGGGCAACTGCAGCCCAGGCTAAGCGCTAGCTGAGGCTTCAGTGAAGCCGCCACGGGTAACCCTACCTCCCGATTCTCGATTCCGGTGCTTT
Source organism: Laticauda laticaudata (assembly GCA_004320025.1). NCBI lineage: Eukaryota > Metazoa > Chordata > Lepidosauria > Squamata > Elapidae > Laticauda > Laticauda laticaudata. Next base: position 43,531 of record BHFT01004361.1, read on the forward strand.
TGCGTCGAGATGCAGCAGCGGGACACCGTGCCTTGGTCGCGCGATGTAGCGGGCCGCAGAGAAATCCAGTTCGGCGGGGCTTATGGAGCCTCCAGGCCGTCCTGACTCGTAGGGAGGGGGGCCGGGAATGCCGAAGCGCTTACAGCCAAACGGGGAGAGACGCGCTGCCCCTTGGCGGCCTGCCTTTCTCTCCCCGCCCGCAGGCCGGTCCGAGTTTGCCAGCTTGTCCCTAAAAGGTGCTGCTTGGTCTGCGGGGGAGGGACCGGCCCCTCCCCAGCTTTTAGGCAGCGCCAGAGGTCCGGGGCGTCCAGCCAGCACCCGCCGCTCCCGGCTCCACTCGGCTCTCTCGCGTCTCCGCCGCCCGTCTTCTCCTCTTTCTCCAGCCGTCCGTTCCGTCGGTTTCCCAGCCGCCGCCGCCATGGAAGCCATCAAGAAAAAGATGCAGATGCTGAAGCTGGACAAGGAGAACGCGATAGACCGAGCCGAGCAGGCGGAGGGCGACAAGAAGCAGGCGGAGGACCGGTGCAAGCAGGTGACGCTCCCGCGACCCGACTGCCCCGGAGAGGCCGGAGCCATCTGGACACTCTGACCCAGGGCCCCCGGCTCCCCAAGCCCCATTAAAATTCCGGGTGCCCTTCGGAAAGGCGAGGGACTCTTGGTCTCCCTCCCCCGTCTCCTAAGGTGGCGGGAATCCCGAGGGGCACTCCTTGGCTCTGAGTTCAGGACGGCATCTGCCTTCCCGCTTTGCCCCCTCCCCGCGCCCCGCCTCTCCCCAGCTTCCACCCTAAGTTTCGCTGGTGGGCAGCGGTGTCCCAACCAAAGCATCTCCTGACTCCCTGCCTCCTTTCTCTTTTTTCCCCCGGCTCGCTCCCCCGTAGCTGGAGGAAGAGAAGCAGGGCNCATCTCCTGACTCCCTGCCTCCTTTCTCTTTTTCCCCCCGGCTCGCTCCCCGTAGCTGGAGGAAGAGAAGCAGGGCCTGGAGAAAAAGCTGAAGGGAACCGAGGATGAAGTGGAAAAATACTCCGAAGCGGTCAAGGAAGCCCAGGAGAAGCTGGAGATGGCCGAGAAGAAGGCGGCCGACGTGAGTCGAGCGAAGGGCGGTGGGGCGGTGTCCAAGATCCGTGGGAGAGTGCTTTCGGGGTAAGGGTCGAGCCTGCGGGGCGGGGTTGGCCGGGGCGCACTGATGAGCAGCAGCAGATGAGACGCGACGCCCCTGCAGGTATTCCGAGCGCTTTAAGCCTCGAGCAGCTGCTGCCTGCGGCGCCGGGGAGGGGCCTCGCGGCGGGTTCCGCACAGGGTAGATAGAAGTGACCGGTGCTTGAAGCATCGTCAGGCGCCGCGCCAATCGCCCAAAAACCTGTCAAGGCCTAGTTACAATTTCTGACCACCCTTCGCTATTCCGGGCAGACCGGCTTTGACCCCTGCCGAAAAGGCACCGCAGGTGGCGCGGGCCGGTCGCGGGTAATGTTAACGCCCAGCCTTCGCGAAGGCACTGGGCACCCTATAAATAAACGCTCCTTTCCAAGTCGGGCCTGCGTCTGGGCGGAAACCAATCCGGGAAACTCAAGGAGCTGCTAAAAAGGAGCTGCCACTTGGAGGACAGCCAGCGCACACTCCAGCGGTCAAATACACCAGCGACGAGCAGGACCCACGACTGGGAACGCTGGCCCTGCCAGAAAGGAAAGCAGCAGCAGCCCAGAGACACGGGGCCCTACTAAGAAAAGAGCAAGAGGAAGGCCCCTGCAGGCTTGCCAGTTCCCCAGAGCTCAGAGCTAAAGAACGGAAGCACCGGGCCCAGATCTCTCCTTGAATCCCCAGCCTTGCTAGTGGATCAAATAATGCAGCAGAGATGGAAGGGCAAGGCAGGGGCCCCGGCACAGAGAAGCTCCAGCGGCTGGAACAGAGCCTCCTATTCACCAGGAGCAGCTTCTTCACGGGGCCACCTCGGCCTTTCAATGTGCAGGCTCTTCCAAGCTGCTGCCCGCTGGAGGAGCCAGGCTTTGCTGCTGAGGTGCGCAAAAGAATCCCTCCTCCCAATTGTCAAGACCTGCCTGGAAACCAGGCCTCTCTGGCACTGGGACCTGGCTCAGAGAAGAGCCCTTTCCCTACATGGAGCAACTGGAGCCCCAGCATCAGGGAACTGCTGCTGCCCCCTTGCTCCCAACCCATGAGCACCCAGAGTGCCCCCCAAACTCCTCTCTCCTCCCCTCCCCCAGAGAACCCCCACACTTCCTGGAGCCATGGAATTCAGCAGAAGCTGGAAGAAAAAGGGAGCACTGCCGCCCTCCTCTGGCCTGCCTCCTCCTCTCCCTCTCGCCTTTGCTCATATTTGGTGATTCCCTGAGCCAGGGGAAGGAGGTGGGGCTGAGGGGGAGGAGCAATGCCTTGGAAAGTCCAGCAGCTCCCTCTTTCATGGTGGTCCCATCGCCTCCTACTGCTCGGCGTCCTCCTTCCATCCCTGTGCAGAACCCATTTCGCTCATCTTTCTGGATCCGTGTGGTGCTGCTGGAGTGTTTGGTTTTAAGGAAATTGAAACTGAGCATTCAGACTCCTGTACTCTGGAGGTCTTAGGACAGTGTGCTCCAATCACTTAAAGCAAGGATCAATCCAGTGGCAGGAGAATTGAATGGAAAAGGCTGCTGGGGTGGGTGGAAGTTCCTAAAGCAAGCCATTCTGGCAAGGAGAAAAAGCAGAAAACACTTAAAAAGCCAATGGGATTATATTACACAAAAAGTATAATAAAGATTTGAAAACAAGCAACCCAAATGAACAGAGACTCGGGTCACAAAGGAAGAGAACAGACAAGCAGTTTTGAATTGTCTGCTGGCATCAAGAAAGCAAAATCTCTGAAGAGTTTAGCAGAAGATGCTCATAAAAAGGGCTTTAGTTATATATTCAGAAATAAAGAGCCAGTCCTGCAGCTGCTCAAGGAAGAAAGCAACACACCAACAGGTAACACTTTCCATCTCCTATTTCAGTACACTCTTCTCTGCCCCACCCCCCACCCCCAAGTGTTTTCCATCAGACATTTTGAGAGGTGGTCTGATTGGCAGGAATTAGTGGTGGATTAAGGCTTACTGGTGCCCTAAGCACTGACAAATCTTGGTGCCTCTCTCTTTGTCCATACTGTACAAATGAAACCAAGCTTAGGCTGCATAAAAGTTTTTTGTGGCGCCCCATTTGGGCCTGGTACCCTAAGCACCAGGCCCAAAGGGGTTAATACACCATTGGCAGGAATGAAGCCTGAGACAAGAGAAACACCAGCCAGGTGGAGGAGAACATCAAAGAGGCCAGGAGACACACATATCTCTGCCTTCAAACAAACGGGGAGGGACAACAATAAACAACAGGTGAAGCTTTCTGATGATATCTATGCCTTGGAAGGTCACAGAGCAGTTCATAAAAAGGGCAGATCTATAAGTATCCTGATGTGGTAATCACCATAAACTACCATGGATTTCTAAGAGAAATCTTGCCAGATTACTTATTCAATGTTTGATCATGTAACTTCCTTAATAGATGTGAGAATGTACAGTCACAATACCAGCTGATTTCAGCAAACACTGCTGCACACACACACACCCAATATGCTGATTAATGAGCTGGTTAAGCATGGCTGGGTTGCCACAGAATTAACAACCTGCAGGGCTGGCTTGGAAACAATTATTGTGGCATGGTGATCAAAGCTTTTGCATCCGATTGGAGGGAAATTGCTTGGGTGCCACAAAGGTTAACCCTAGGTTCTCTAATCTTCAATGTTTTCATAAGTGAGTTGAATGCTGATGAAATCTGAAGGCATTTCAGCTTTTGATAGGATAGCTAATACCCCAGAGGATAGAAATAATAATCCAAACTATTCTCAGAGGTTGGAGAAATGAGCTGAATAGAATTAATTTAATTAGACCAGTGCCATGTTTCTTCAAATGCAATGCCAAAATTTTAGCCAATGCACACGCGCGCGCACACACACCACCAGATGAGCGGATATCAGGCTTGGAACTGTATTTGCAAAAAAAACAAAAAACCTTTGGAATGGGGTAGACTGCAAGTGAGTTGGAAGCAATCATGTAACATGGCTGCCAAGACTCCTTAGGCTGCCGGATTCCAGGTCACTTGTGCTCCAGCCACTTGGAGGGCAGTTTTGTGCTTTAGGATGGGATGCTGAAATGACAGGCCAGGAGCTGCCTTGAAGGGCAGTTCTCCTTGTCCAGGTTTGCCCTTCGACCTTTCCAATCTGTGGAATATGTCCATTTGTCCACAACTGCTGCATTTCGGATCTCTGGCCAGCAGTGGATGTAGGTTCAGCCACAGCTCAGCCTGGGTGGCCAGGCTCTGAAGGGCATCACAGTTCTGTCCCAGGTTGTGACTCTTGACAGGCTTCCTGTTCGGTCCTGAACAGACAATTGAATAGACAAGCTGCCCCTGTGAAACAGCTGAAGGGAACAGGCCAGGCTTAGCATGTTGCCAGGATGTCAGGATGCTTTTTGGTACTGGTCCTTCTTGGTAAGAGCAACACCAGACAAGCTTAGCCAGGTTGTGATAAGGAGGACCAGGGATCCAACTACCAGAGGAGCAGGGGAGGTGCAGCCAACTGATAGAAAGGATGGTGAAAAACCGCAGAGCCGCTATCCCAAATCAAGTGTCAGCCAGTCTGAAGTCCCCAGCTGTAGAGAAAGGAATTCTTCTGAAAAGAATAGTGAGATTTAACTTGGAAGTTCCTCCCAATGCTTCTTCCTTCAAACTCCTTTGTAGTACTGTATGCCTTTGGAAGCCATGCCCCAAACTGGCCTTGGCTGGCCCAAAACCAGAGTTCCTGCCCTGTTTCACACCAGAGACAAGGCCTGAGATGAAGGGAATGTGCTGGCCTATCCAGGTCAATCCAATTCCACCCAGGAGCAAAGATTTGCTGAGTGGATGGTCAGGAAAAGCCATTTCCTGTAACTTTGGAGAAACAGATGTTTCAAATGGCAGCTGCCTTTATTTGCAAGCCTCATCTGAGAGACAGAGCTTGGAGCTGCCTTCTGTGGGTTGAGACAGCCACTGCCTGGGGTTCTCCCTGCTAGCCCCGATTCTCTGCCTGTCCACTCACCCGCCACCGTGCTGCAGCAGGATGGCAGCTTGGTTTGCCTCAGGATTGTAAATGAACTTACACCGCCTGGTCTCCGGCAGCAGAATCTCTGGCTTCATGGACTTCCTTCTTGACTTCCACCAGTGGGTTTTGCTCTGTGTGGGAAGCAGGGAGTGCAGATGTGGAGAGAAGGTCTTCACCTGCCCCTTTTTTCAGCCGGGGAAAGTCACCGTTGGAATCGCAAGTCTGAAGACAACCCTGAGCCTGCCCTCTGCCCACCCCAGCTGAGAGCCAGGCTTTTTCCCTCAGTGAGCTGGGCATGAAAAAGTAGCAGCCGATGACATCAGTCAATACAAAAACGCCCACCTGCCAAGTCCAGGTATATTTGAAGGAAACCCCAAATCCTCTCTCCAGAGTCTGCTGGTTCTTCTCAGGCAGATGGCAATGTTCGACTCAGTGCCTTGGGTGGCTATCCGGAGGCCCTGGGAGTTGGGAACGGGCTGCTCCGAGGGCGCTGGTCCAGCACACCTCTGTCCAAGCAAAGAACACTGGAGGGGGATCCTGCCAGTCTCCAGTGACACCGCGAGGAATGGGAAAGTCCCGGAAGGCAGCCCCAGCCATCTGCCTTCAGGGCATCCCGGGGCGAGGGCGAGGGGCAGCAGCGGGCTTCCTCTTCCCCTGCGGGGGCGCTCGAGCGGCCCGCCGAGCTTCAGGGACCCCGCCGCGGAGGCTGCCGCGTGTCTTGAGCGGGCTCTTTAAGGCAGGGCCTGGCCGTGGGAGGGGGCGGCGGCAACAGCACAGCGAAGGGCCGCCTCGTTCTCCGCCCTCCGCGCTTCTTCCTGCTGGGCGGGCGGGCGAGGGAAGGAGGGCCGAGAGAGCGCGGCCCGAGAACCCCGCCAGCTGGCCGGTCGCTCAGTTCGCTCCGCGTCCTCGGCGGGTCCAGCGGCCCCTCCCTCCCCGCCCGCCCCGATTCTGGGACCATGGCCGGGGGCAGCTCCATCGAGGCAGTCAAAAAGAAGATCCAGACGCTGCAGCAAGTGGCGGACGAGGCCGAAGAGCGCGCCGAGCACCTGCAGCGGGAGGTGGACGCCGAGCGCCAAGCCAGGGAACGGGTGAGCGGCGAGCCCCGATGGGCATCGGGCGGCGAGCCCCCGCCGGGCCCCGCGTTGTTCCTCTTGGAAGCGTGTGCAGAGGGCCGCGCTTTCTGCCGGGAGCCCCGGCTCGCCCTCCTCTCCTCCCGCCAGCGGGCGCGGCCCTGCGCAGGTACGCCGCCTCCTGTGTTCGGGCTGGCGCGGCTGCTCCTCCCCTTCTCCGCGGCTCGAGCGGAAGCCCCCGGCGGGGAGGGAGCGGCGCCCGCAGCAGGCGGCTTTCGGGAGCCCGCGCGGCTCCGCTGCCTCTGGATGGCGGGAGAAGCAGCCCCAACCTCCCCCCGAGCCAGGCCGCGGGCGGGGAGCGCTCTGGCTGCTGCTAATGTCCGGGGGGGTCGGCAAGAGAGCGCAGCGCTGCCCGAGGACTTCTTTCCGCTTCCCACCCGATCAGCGGAATGGGGGCGGCGGCTTCTTGGAGGGATTGCCCCCAACGCAAAGGATTTAACGGGAGACAGGTTGCGCTGGTCAGGCCCCCCAGGTTTGTCTCATACATAAGGTGATATATTTATATTACACCGTATCATATCATGTTATATATATTTGGAGCTCAGGATTGAAAGGCAGGGCGGGGGCCCTTGATGTTGGCTGAGCTCAGCTGTTTCCTTGCAGTTGCTCCATGAGTCAAACCAGGTAATTTCATCAGTGCTGGCGATGTTATCTGCTTTACCTAGAGCATAGATAATATGACCTATTTTGGATAATGAAAAATCTGCAAGAATATGCAACCAAGCTCAGAGAGCACCAAGGATGCCTCATATGGAGGAACAAAATGGCCTGGTGTGGCAGGACCCCCATTTTTTCTCCCCTTCCCACAAGAGGGGCTGCTGTCTTCACTGTGCAAAGGATTTCAGAGCTGCTGCTTTGAAGTTGTCTAGTTCAGTTTTGTCTGTGCAGTAACTGCTTTCTGGATCTTGTTGAATCCTCAGCTTCCTTCCCTGTGGAAACACCATGCGGGTAACAAGGGGATTGCCCTACCCCCCCATGGCTGATCCAGTAGGGTCCAGATGTGTGCACTTCCAAGCCCCATGAACTGTTTGTGCTGCAGGGTGTGGAAGTGAAGTTCTCCCCACTGGGCTCTGCTCTTTCGAGGCGGGTTGCCCTCAACCATCCCTTGATGGCTCAGCAGGGATTGGTTCAGGCTTCCCTAAAGCCACCTCAGGGCACCGGATGCCGTGGGTGGATGTCATGGGCAGCCCAGAAAGAAGTGCCCAGCCTCTGGGTTCAAAGACCACACCCTGGAAGGAGAAGCCATGAATTGGACTGGGCTTCTTGGACCTTTTGTCCTCCCCTCCTGCCCTGCGGCCTGGGTGCTCTGAGGCTCCTCTCCAGCCCAGGCTTGGTTACTTCATCCTGGGATTGGATTGCGCCCCCCCCCTTCCTCTCCAGCATGTTGTGTCATGCACCAGTTTTCTGCCAGAGTCCTGGGAAGAGGCTGCTTTTCTGACCCTCCCAATGGCCGAGTGGCTCCCCCCCTGCAAGTTCTTGGGTCTCCCCCATGCCAGTGGCAGCATGACCTGGCAGGATGCTCCTCCCTTGCCTGGAATGTGCAGAGTGGGGGGAGGCTGCCTTGCTCCTCCTCCCCGCAGAGCATGCAGCCCACCTCCATTGGGCTGCGGCTGCAATAAACAGGAAATCCTCTCCCCCTCCCATTGTCCTCCTCCTCTGGGGAATATGCTGCTCTTGGGGAGGAGGCATTCCTCCCACTTTAGTCAGCACTGCCTAAAAGGAAGCAGCAGCAGCAGCAGGACTCCCTCATCTGTCCCACCCCTGCTGCTGCTTTACCCCTCCCCATCAGTCTTTGCAGGAGTTGAGTCAGCCTGCCAGGAAGGGCCTGTTAGGGAGGGGACCTGGAGTCCCAGGCAATGTATGGGAGCCCCCTCCCCCAGGGAGTTCCTGTTCTAGCATAAAGTCCAGCTGCATCCAGAGTTTCTCAACAGGGGCTGGGGTGGGAGATCTTTTCCTTTTCCCCATCAGTGCTGCCGGAGTTGACCATGAGGCTGCTGTGCCCCAAACACTCGAGATTCCTGGCTCCATTTTTATTCGTTTAGTGGGTTCATGGGTCACTTCCGGTTCCCAGCAGTCTCCAGGCCTGCCACGCCCAAGGCCCCACATTCCTCCTCCTCCTTTATGGAGCGCCTGCTGGCTTCTGGGGGCTGTACGCAGAGGCCACAAAGCCCCATGGGGCGCAGGTTCCCAGGCCCCAAGGCAGGATGTAGGATAAGGGGGGAGGGGTGGGGTTGAATAGCAGCAAAGCCAGCAGCAGCTCTGCAGAGGGAGGCTGAGGAGCCCTGGAGAGGCTGCCCTCTGTGTGGGGGGTGGGAGGGCCTTGGTGGCCAGAGATGCCCCAGCACAGACTCTGTGCCCCACAGAAGCGCCCCTCTTTTCTCCTGCAGCCAAGCACTGCCCTGCTCCACCTCCCCTTGGGGCGGCTCTTTCCTTCTTCCTTCCCTGCCCACCGTGCCCCCTTCCACCCCGTCAGGGCTGAGCTGCAAAGAGAGGCTCCAATCCCTAGCCAAGCGGATTGGCTGAGATGCTGGGTACAAGCAGCTGTTCAGAGGGGTGGAGGTGCCACCCCCATTCCATGGGAGGGGGATGTTCCCTGATGTTAGCAGGTAAGGCAAAGGGACTGCTTGGGGAATTGGGTCGCAGGCTCTTTAGATTTCCGGGCCAATAAGGTGCTGCCTATTGCCTGGGGATGAATAAGTTTCTAGGGTGCTTCCCCCTGCACCCACCCACCCGTGGGGATCCCAGTCAGCAGCCTCGTGGCCATCTTCCTCCTGCTAATGAGTGGCTGCCCGTTGCTATCCTCGAGTTGTGACTGTTCAATGCCGCTGTTCCATTTTCACAATTCCTTCTGAAGCCCTCCAAAAAAGGGTTCCTGCCTGTCTTTATCACTTCGAACTGAAGGGCAACCTTCTCATCAGTTAAGTCGGTCAATAAAGGACAAGAACAATCTCAGAAATACGGAGGTCTGTTTCCTGTATTAAGTTGAAGCAGGATCCACCCGTATTCTGTAGGCTGGAGAAAGACTGCAGAAGTGCCAAGTCAGACCCATGAGTGGGCCCAGGGTACAACATTCACAGGCTTTGATTGAGTGACTCTCATTATAATAGAGCCTTGCAGGCTGAGGAATACCTCCTCCCCCTTCCTGTGCATTAGGGGGGCGCCTGCTTGAGCCTCTTCTGAATATTACTGGTCTGCTGGGGCCCAAAGGCCTCTCCCCCCCCCCCTTGTTGCCCCATCATTTTCCCGGAGGCCTACAGGAGCACTACAGGAGGCTGGGGACTTGCAAAGCAGGGCCAGGAGGATCTCTCAGCACCTGAGGCTGCACCCAGGGTCTAGGTTTCATCCTGGACGTTTCTCTGAGGAAGGCAGAAAATGTGCTACTCAGGGAGGACCCTTGCCAGGCAGTCCCTAGAGATCAGTCACCCCGGAGGGGCCTTGTACTGGATGGCTCAGAGAGGGGGCGGTTCCTAGTATTCGTGGGAAGAATGACCCACCCAGCCTGGACGAAGACTGGGGCTGGGTCCCCACCAAGACACATGGGGGGGGGGGNGTGGGAAGAATGACCCACCCAGCCTGGACGAAGACTGGGGCTGGGTCCCCACCAAGACACATGGGGGGGGGAGTGAATCTCCTGAAGTGGGAGGAGGCCCCTCTGACTCTGGGCGTGAGCCTTAAGCAGGGAGGTGGGTCTGGTCTCAAGGCCCTCGTTTCTTTGCAGGCCGAGTCAGATGTGGCATCTCTGAACCGCCGTATCCAGCTGGTGGAAGAGGAGCTGGACCGAGCGCAGGAGCGCCTGGCCACCGCGCTGCAGAAACTGGAGGAGACGGAGAAGATGGCTGACGAGAGCGAGAGGTGGGACTGGGGTTCACTGGGAGACAGGCGAGGACCCTTCCTCTGATCAACCCAGAGGAAGCCCTGGGAAGGGTGGGAGGGTCCTTGCTGCTACTGGAGGCATTGGGAGGAGCGTAGCCCAAGAAATATGCTCCCAGGAGAAGATCCTCCCAAGATCCTATGAAGCGTGTTGGGCAGCCAGGGACTGTCAGCATTTTGGGTCTCGGGTAGCTGCTTCAGCGTCTTCCCACCCGATGCTGAGAGTCTCCCTTGGACCTTCTCTGCTGTGTGTCCCGAGGGTGCCCGCGGGGTCATTTGGAAGGGGTCTACCTGACTGCCATCTTGGGGATTTTCCATATGCAGAAAATACGACCTGCAAATTGGAGTCTCCAGCAGGCAGCAGTGTTATGGAGCTTGCAGGAGAAAATCTTCCAGAGCACTTCGTTGTTAGTCACAGGGTCAAAAGAGAGAATCTTTAGGGTTCAGTAGAGGCACCTTTGTTGGAAGGCATCAAGTCTCATGTTACACTTGCTGAGGCCTTCTGGGTCTCACAGGGAGAAATGGCCATCGAGCTCACAAAAGAAGCGAGCGAAGGGAGATTTTCAGGAGAAGGCAAGAGTAATGGTCCAAGTCACTCTCCAGCGCCACTCGGCCTGCCTAGCTGGCTGCAGAGAACTTGGTTGGGTTGCCTAAGCTGAATCCAGGCCGTTTCAAGCACTGAGCCTGTGAGCTGTTCCAGGAGGTGGTGGAGGAGGTCAAAGGCAAGGCAGGAGCTGTGGGGACTGCAGTCACAGCCCAGGGACCCATAGCGCAGGGTTGGGCACTCCAGGGGCTGAGTAGAAACTAATGGGCAAGGCAGGGTGGGCTGGTGGGCACAGGCCAGTTCTCCAGCTCAACAGCTGCAGGAGGGCTTTCTTGACTGGGGCTTGTTTCCCCCAGAGGCATGAAGGTCATCGAAAACCGAGCTATGAAGGACGAGGAGAAGATGGAACTGCAGGAGATGCAGCTGAAGGAGGCCAAACACATTGCTGAAGAGGCAGACCGCAAATATGAGGAGGTGAGCCCTGGGGGCCAAGGCAGGGAGATGTCAGCCGTGGCCCTGGCTGCCTTTTGGGGGGGTGGGCATCCAGCCTGCCCATTTGATGTGGCTTTTTGCTTGCCAGGTGGCCCGTAAACTGGTGATCCTGGAGGGGGACCTGGAGCGCTCTGAGGAGAGGGCAGAGGTGGCCGAGAGGTGAGTGCAGCTCCTTTTGGCAGGCCATGGAGTTGGACTGAAGTGGCCCATCGGGCAGGGGGCATCCTTGGGGGCATCCGCCAGCTTCTCCGTTCCCCTGTGGTGTGGCTTCCTGTCTCACAATCTGTCCGTTTCTCGGCTCCTGTTTGAGAAAGCATCCCAAGCCCCCCTCGGCCCCTACAGGGAACGGATGGGACAGAGTGGGCTGGGACGCAGGGTGGGGCCCTGGTGCACAAGTGGGAGGTGGGTCGTCCTGGGCTTCCCTGCATGGTGGTCCTTCCATCGTCTCTGGTCATGTCAAGGTCCTTGCCTTAATGGGGCCCAACTCCGGATGGTCCTCTTCTAGCCCTGTGTCTCTAGGAAGGGGCAAGACAAAGGGTGCCGACAGGAGTGACTCTTCAGAGGTGCCAGGTGGCTTCTGTCCTGGCACAAACATCATTTGTGCCCCTTGGATGGCTTCTCCACACTCTGAGCAGCCCCCCCCCGGGCAGACCTAGGGGGTGGGGGTAGGGGGGAGGCAGCCCTGGCTGTGTGAAGGGTGGCCTTCTCCTCTGGCTAAACCTTGCGTTACCTTCCCAGCCGTGTGAGGCAGCTGGAAGAGGAGCTGCGTACTATGGATCAGGCCCTCAAATCCTTGATGGCTGCAGAGGAAGAGGTACTGAGTAGGGGGCTCTCCTGCCCTCCTCTCCCTCGTCTTTTCGCGCCCTTGCTGCGCGCACTCTCCTCTCCTGCTCTTCACCCTCAGTCCTCGGTCTGGAGCCTTTCTCCTCTCTCCTGCCTCCTCTTCTGAGTTTCTCTGGCTGGCAACTCTCCCGGAAGCTGCTGCGTGAGCTGGTGGGGGCTCAGGGCTGGCTGCACCCCCATAGCAGAGATGGCCAAGGGACAGGAGCAGCGCCTTAGGAGCCTCTCAGGGCCTGGCTTGTCCTTGGAGGACGCAGAGGCAGCGGGGGTGGGGGTGTAGTGGGGGGTGGGCTAAACAGCAGCATCTCCCCACAGAAGCAGCCACCTCAGCCTGGATCCCACCAGGAAGGTGACCTAACAGTCTCTTCTCATCCCCCGAATGGGAAGGCAGGCTGGGCGCCTCCCTCCCAAAGGCAGGCGCTTGAGGGGAGCCTGCTCCCCACTCCCCGTGTCTAAAGCTGGCTGGCTTGAGAGGCACATGGGAAGAAGGTTCTGCTGGAACGACAAAGGCCCCCTCCCCCCAATCCAGCTGGTTTTGTGCAGCTCAGTTTCCAGCCCTGCAGGAGGAATCTCTCCGGCCGTCTTCCTGGGAGCCCCCCTCCTTTTTTTTCCCTCTCCACTGATGCTCTCCCTCCCCTCTTTCCTTCTCCTCCTTTCCTTCCTTCCTTCCTTCCTTCCTTCCTTCCTTCTGTCCTGCTTCTGCCTCTCTCTGGCTGGCTGCATGGGACCCAGTAAATGCGGGGACCTCGAGGAGGAGCTGAAAATTGTCACCAACAACCTCAAATCTTTGGAGGCTCAAGCTGACAAGGTAGGGGGAGGGATGACTGGGGGAGCCCTATAAGAGGGAGGGTCTCCCAGCAGTGCAAAGCCTTTGTGTGTGGGGGAGAAGGGGGGGTTGCTGGCTACTGCACCTCGTATTTGATCCCTCTTCTCTCCTCTCTGCCAAGTATTCCACCAAGGAAGATAAGTACGAGGAGGAAATAAAGCTGCTGACAGACAAGCTGAAAGAGGTGAGGCTGCTTCTCCGGGGATGGGGGTGGAGGATCTGGAGGGTCTGCAGGTGGTACCCGACCCTTGGCAGGCAGGCAGGGACAGGCTGCTGATATCCGTCCCCCCCAGTAGCGCCCCAGAAAAGAGGTGGCTCATCAGAGTGATAGCGGAGAGCGAGGAGCTTCCCCACATCGGAGAGTCTCACTGCAGGAGGAACCTGCACCAGGAGAGCCGTCATGTCCCTCGGGGGGGGGGGGGGGCACTTTTATCAGAGGCCCCCCTGCATTGACTCCTGCCCCCCCCTGTTGCTGTGGTCTCTGCTGCCCTCCCTCCCTCCCTTCCCAGACTCCAGGCAGTTTCCGCCACATAGGTGCCCGGGGCTCCTCCTTGCTTGGGCAGGGGGAGCTCCTTCCCCTCTGCTGAGCGTCCCGTTTCCCACTGTCTGGGAAGCCCCAAAGCTGCCCCAGGCCCTGCTGCTTCCTTGCCTAGAACAAGGGGATGGGGAGGCCAGCGGGAGGCAGCTGATGTGATGGCCAGACCCCTCTGGCAGAACCACCAGGGCTGTCCCTGCCCTTATTCTCTTTAGCCTTACCCTGCTCAGGTGTGAAGGGCAGCAGGGAGCAGGTCCGATGGGGGGAAGCCAAGGGAGCCAGAGAAGGGGTCATGGCCTACTTTAGGGGTTCAGGAGTACCTCTTTGTCCAGTGGCTGAGGGTGGCTTCTGAACAGCTCCTTGATTTCCCCTCCAGGCTGAGACTCGGGCAGAGTTTGCGGAGAGGTCTGTGGCAAAGTTGGAGAAAACCATTGATGATTTAGAAGGTAAGCCCCCTCCTTCTCTCCCCTTAGTGCTTGGCCTGGTGGGGTTATGATACTGCAGGCAGCTGAGTGGGGGGCTATGGTGAGACATCAGTGCCTCTGCGCAAGAGTCCCCCCTTCCCTTCTTCCTTCCTCTCACTTTCACTCTTTTCTCCCTCCTCCTCCTCCCTCACCACTGCCTGGCTGTCTCTCACCCCCTGCCTTACGTCCACCCTCCCTGCACGCTGGCTGCAGACGAGGTCTATGCCCAGAAGATGAAGTACAAAGCCATCAGTGAGGAGTTGGACAATGCGCTGAATGACATCACCTCCCTCTGAGCCCCAGCACGGCCGCACTGCCCTGCCCTGCACGGCCACCCCCCGGCACCCCCTCCTCCTCTCTCCCCTTCCCCATACTTCTCCACCCTGGGGGAGGGGGGGTGACAAGGTGGGGGGCAGGCTTCCATAAAGGGAGTGGGGCTTTTCTATGCCCAAGTGCCTTAGGGCTGCACTCTTGGGGGGCTGGCGGTGCTAAGAAAGCAGCCTGCCTTATGTAGGGTAGGAGACTTGATGGGCCAGGGAAAGGCCCCCGCCTGGGTAGGACAGGAGACCCCAGGCCCCTGCTGGACCCTCCTGGCTCTGCCTGTCCCTCCCCCTTGCCTGTCTTCCATGGTGCCTTCCATGTTCTGTTCTCATCTCCTTCATTTTAATAAACATCTCTCACCTCTTTGCCTCTCTCTCCATTTCTGCCTCTTCATTTAAGCCCTTTGGTTGCGCCCATCAAGCCTCATGACCAACCCTAATCCGTCAGGGGGGGGGCTTGCCTTTTTGGGTCAAGCAGAGGTTGGGGGAGCCAAGATCCCTCACTAGCAGCCAGTCCCACATTTCGCTGGCTTGGGGTTCCCAGGGTGGGGGGTAAGGACCCATGTGAGTGGGGAAGAGGTCCAGGCAAGGCGTGTGGAGCAGCTTCAGGCGTCGGAGGCTGAGCAGTCTGCCAGGGGCACCAAAAGTGGAAGCCGAGCTGCCCTCCTTCCCATGGGTGCAGCAGAGAGAATCGGTCGGTGCTGTTTCCAGAATGACACCCTGGCACTCGCAGCAGCTTCTGCTTTAAGAAGGGGCTCCCGGGCCTGCTGGCTCCCCAGGCGGAGGTTCCCTGCTTCCATGCCTGCACTTGTTCGAGGGGAGCAAGGCAGAAATCTGCAGGAGGGGGTTGTTTCACTGGCTGTCCCAGGAGAGCAGCAGCCTTCTCTGGGGGTCTGGGAGAGGCTTTGAGGAGGGGGGGTGAATCNGGGTTGTTTCACTGGCTGTCCCAGGAGAGCAGCAGCCTTCTCTGGGGGTCTGGGAGAGGCTTTGAGGAGGGGGGGTGAATCGGGCACCTGGCCTCCCTGGTTTCTGTTTTCCTCTGCACTGACGGCTGTGTCTTCTTCCTTCCTTCCTTCCTTCTTCTCTGTTTCTCGCCACCACCGACGCCTCGGCCTCTTCTCTAGCACGCTTCCAGCAGGAGGCAGAGAAAAACCGTCTCCTTGCTAGAGAACTCCGGCTAGTCCTCAACGGCCTCCACAACTGAGTTAGCACCTCCTTGCCCTGGGAGGTTACCTCCTGCTCTTGGGGGGGGGGGGGGTAGCACCACTTTGCAGCCTGTGCTGGGTGTCCCTGCAGGAGGGCGAAGGGCTCGTGCCCAGGCTGCATCCAGGAAAGAGGGAGCAGGTGCTGGTGATGCCCCGGGATGGTTTGTTCCTGGTGGGACACATCATTGCCGCTGGGGGGAGCATTTACCTGGGCTGGATAACTCAGGGCTTGGGGCACAAGCTTGGAGCCTAGTGGTGCCCCCTCTCCGTCTTTCCACCACTGCCTAGTGGTGCCCCCTCTCCGTCTTTCCACCTTCTCTGAGTAGTTGCCGCTCTCTCAGTGCCCTCAGCCAGCTGCAATGCACCTGGTTAGTGTGGTGGGCTTGGCTGGCCTTCTCTCAGCCACCTGGGGGGAGAAAGCTGCCCACTAGCATCTCGGGCCGCCCCTTCTGAGTAGCTTGGCATCCTTGTAGCTGCTGCTTTTCTTCGGAAGACATGAGACTGATGTGCCCCTTGGGTGTGTGTGTGTCTGTGCGTGTGCCTTCCTCTCGCTTGGGTGGCTCTCCATCTGGCTGCTCTTGTGTGCCTGTGCCTGGATGTGTGTGTCCGTTGCTTGCCTTGTGTTTGCAGAGAACCTGGCCAGTGCCAAAGAGGAGAATGTCGGCATCCACCAAGTCCTGGACCAAACTCTTCTCGAACTGAACAATCTCTGAGGGGCTGAGCTGAGCCTCCCTGGCCCCCCCTACCTGCCCCCCCCCGCAGCTCTGGGAGGAAGGATGGCCCCCTGCAGCCAGGCTGATGCCAGTCCCTGTGCAGTCGGTACAGCGCCTCACTTTCCAGAGAAGATATTAAAGCAAGCTGAGCAGCCAGGGTGCTGTGTGCCTGTGTCATTTGTGGGGCTGGGTGCAAGATCTGCAGGGTGAGCTTCCGGTCTCTCTGCTGCTAATGGCTTGCTGGGACAATGGAAAGATGAGATTCGGGACCAGCCTCTAAAACCGTCCCAAGTCTTGGAAGCAAGAGTTGCTATTCTCTGGTTTAACACGAGATATTCCTGCCCACCAAAGTCTCCCGCTGGAGTCCAGCAAACGTCTTGCCACTGCGAGCCTTTCAGGGACGGGATCACCCTTTGCTCCACCTAATCTACCTTCAACAGGGCAGCCTTTGGCTTTCCTACCGGGAGTGGGCAGGGGGAGGGCTTTGAGGGGCTCAGCTTGATATCATCCAGGCCACTGTTGAGAAACGGCCCTGTGCCCATCTCCTCCAGGAAGCAGGGGGATTCAGGCACCTGGTGTGATTGGGCCCTCTTGCTAGCACCCTTCCCCTCTTGCTGGGGCAAGGCACCAGGCCAGGGCAGGGAGAAGATGACCCAGCTAATATATCCCTGTGCTTGAGGGGTGCCAGCCCTCTCTTCTTTCCCTGGAGTTGGGCAGTTGCTCTTCTGAATAGACAGCCTTAGGGAGAGAGCTGCCAGGGATGAAAGGCAGGAGACGAGCCAAACTAAAGACTGGCTCATACCAACAACGTCCCCCCCCCCCC
>BHFT01004362.1:0-28477 GCA_004320025.1 Laticauda laticaudata
GAATTTTGCTCTGTGTTCCTTCAATGCCTGAGGGAACCCGTTTCTGCAGACACGTGAATAAAACCTTTGTTTTCCTTAGATCAACGAATCTTTTGCTGGTTTTTTTATCTGCTTTCACCTCACAGCCAGCACTCCAAGTTTGAAATGTCTAAAATTATGGGAAAACATAATATTGCAGAATGTTCTACAGACAATGAAAGATGTTCTGATAAGAATATTCATGCATTCTACAAAATATTAATGAGATTCTAAAAGGACTTAAATCTTACAACTTTGGAGAAATTGTATAAGGTAAAGGACATTTCTGATAGTCTTCACTGTGACTGTTCACTATCTTTCCAGCCTTAGGTCTATTTTTTATCTGGAAGAAAATTTCAAAGAACCAGGCTGCTATTTTGTTATTGCTTGGATTTTGTTGTTTATAGTATAATCACATTCTTTATTTTGATTTATTTTAATACTGATCTAACATTTTAAACTAATGAAAGCTATTTCAACATACAGATTTATATTATTATTTTTTAAAAAATAAAACAAATGTTTTAATGTTTGTTTTCTTTTTCCATCTTTTTCTTCTCATCATGTTTTTTTCCTTTTTGGAATTGTGACATTAACGCTTTAATAATTAGGAAAATAACACAAGCATGGCAAAAGAATATTAAAGCGTTTTGGAATGCAATTCCCAAGAAGAGGCAAAAAAATATAGAATAACAACTACAGCATGTTATTGTTTTCAGAATAAAGAAGGTAAGCTGATGATGGTCATTTAGCAAAACTCCAAAATACAATTATACAGCACAATATGAATGGGACAGAAACATGATTTTAAGAACCACACTGCATGTGAAAACAATAATTAACAAAAAAAAAAAAANTGTGACATGACTTAATGTATTGTTGTTTGAGTGAACTATAGTTGTCTTCCTTATATTTTCAGCTGATTCTAAATTTTGTATCTTCAGCTGATTCTAAATATTTATACACCACCTATTACCATTTTTTGTTTCTCTTTGCCTTTTGGCAAGATAACTACTTACAACTGTTCACAAATATTTTTTTAAATGACATAAACATGGAAAGTAGCTTAAAAGCAACCAATGTGGCAGTTACATGATGCTCTGCAGCAGTATATGCTGTTTTCCTGTCATTGCATGTCATGACATGTGCAATATGAACAAATATTGCAGACAGAGGAAATAAGTCTCTAGTAATTTTAAAAAATAAAACAGTTTGTTATCTTGAGGCTGGTGGGAATAATTTCATTATCTTTGAATTCCATGGTACGCGGGGAATTTGTATGAATTGCCAAAACATTTCCAAATAATTATATTCCTAATCTGAAATATTTAGGAAGACCCATGGCTTACAAAACCAATATGAGAATATTAAAACACTGATAGTGTTTAGAAAAAAATCAGCAGAGGCAAGATGATTAGACTCTGTTACAATGGCAATGGGTACACTGTTGGAAGATTTGAAAGACCAGGTTAAGGGCAGATCATCATTGCATGGTGGCACAGCGGTTAAAATTCAGTATTGCAGACGAGCTCTGTCTACAGCCAGGAGTTCAATCTTAACGGGCTTGAGATTGACTCAGTTTTCCATCTTTCCAAGGTGGGTAAAATAAGGATCCAGATTGTTGGGGACAATATGCTGAGACTGTAAACTGCTCAGAGAGTGCTGTAAAGCACTAAGAAACTATACATAAGTCTGCTATTGTTATTGTCATTTGTGAGTTGCTAAAAGTTCATAACTTGATGCCACATAATCAGTCTAGGGATTTAACAATTTGCAAACCAGGCACAACAAAACAAAGCACTGCTATAAACATCTAAATTTAGGTATTCTAATACTATAAAATGGAGTTGGAAGGCAATGTTGTTCTATTCTTATACGATTTTGCCCAAGAGAGGGAGGGTACAACAATCAAAATTGTTAGCTGGTATCTTCCTACATGCATTATCTTGCTTCTTTTCACTTGTATACTCCAAAGGACAGATTTCTGCTGGCTTATCCTGCTGCTTCACTTGAAAAATCAGACATATAAATTGGATTCTGTCTGTAATTTAGAGTGAAAACTATTATAATATTGCACTTTATGTGATTGTGTAGCCAGCGATTCTTGAAAGCATAATACATCTCAGTGTTGTTCTGCGGTTCTGTCAGTAGTAGTAAGCACTAAGAGAGCAAGAATACAAAATAACAGTATTTGCTATTATTTTTAAGATGAGTTATTGATGATGTACTACTTTTAGATATAAACAACGTTCCTTCTGGAAGTATAGGTACAGTCTATACAGCTGGATTGAAACAACAAAATTGCGCAACATGTCATGCCACACTGGCAGATCAAAATCGAGAAAGCAAGATCAATTATTCAGAATATATACATATATTGCAATGAGCATGTGCATATTTTGGGCCCTTTTATTTAACCCTAACCCTAACCCTTTTATTTAACTAGGAAAGTTTATCAGTTTTTTTAAAAACTGATTGCCTTTCATCCTTCTTTTAACAAAATGTTGCTTTTATCGGGAGGATATTAATTAATTGATACCACATAAATGTTGAACAAGTTATCTTCAGTAACATTTTAAAAATGTCCACATCAAAAAATTTCATCATAAAATAAAAGTTTAATAGATAATTCTCAGGGTGTAGTGATAAACTATACAGAAGAGGTCATGCATACATATACCTAGTCCTATTTTCAGAATCATATTCAAAGATATTAAAACCAATCTGCTTTCTGCTAATTCAATTGGCAAGAAATTTAATCCAATATTATGTCCAATTTCTTCACTGATTAGGCCTGTCCTCGAAATCTTATTTTTTCTTTAGGAAAATTTATGACATAAAAGTGACTTTTCCCTACCTTAAATCACTTGCCTTGGAATTTACAAATTATCTCCCATTCACATGGAGAGGAGATAATTTCTGTCAACTCTATCAGCAACCCATAGAATTCCTGTAAACTTATAAATACACAGGTAAATGCCAAGAAGATGACACACAAAATCATATTTTGGTCTTATATAAAGTCTTCACTACATAATTGAAGTCAGAATGCAGCTCTTAGCAAAGATTTAATGAGTAATGTGTAAATATATGATTGATTTGTCAGGCTTGGCTCTTTTTTAACATGCAATTATATGGAAATAGAAAAAGTCACAATGCAGCATTCATGGAACACTTTCTTTACAGGCTAACATAAACTCACACTTTGGAAAGTGACAGGCCATCATTTGTGGGAAGGACATACTGTGGCTCACTGCAAACTGCTTTTGCAGCTGTGGTCTGCAAAGCATAAAATGTAAATTTCTAATACTTAATTTTACAGTCTGTCCAAAATGCTGGACCTTCACTTACTGAATTTGTTTCTAAGCTAAGCAGTAATATAAAAGCTGTCATGTTGCAAGCCATCAAAGGACTTTATCAGCGCTATTTAGAATTTTAAACTTGCAAGACAGATTATTTACCATTAAACTAAGCACTGCATTTGTTACAAAGCAATACTTGGAAAATGTCACAATATTTATCTATTGAATTATGTTGTATGGTACATGAATGTATGGCATATACCTATTAACAATTTCTTGCTAAATCCACGTGTCTTGCAATAAATAACATTACATGTATTAATTCCTCCTAACCCAATATTTAAAGATATGCTGAATTCTAGCATCGCCTATACAATTTCTTATGTGTGTGTGTGTGTGTGTGTGTACGCACGCGCACGTATATTTGAATCAGTTTTTGATACCTGGTGATTGCCTGGACTAGTCCCTGAAGATTTCTTAGCAAAGTTTTTTGAAGTGGTTTGCCCTTACCTTCCTCCTAGAGCTGAGAAAGACTGGCCTAAGGTCACCCAGATGACTTCATACCTAAGTTACTCTCCTGCTTTCTAGTATGATGTCTTAGCCTCTGTCACTCCACTAAACTGGCTCTTATCATGGATTTTAGGTGAGAAAAAATGAATAAATTTACTGCTGTATATTATGGTTTTTATGCTTGATTCAGTAGATGTGTAAAGTAGTCTAATCCCTGGGAAGTAAGGCTCAAGATGCTTGATGAACGAAACAGAACCTACTGTCTATACCCAACTTGACAAACACTAGTCCAGGCACAAATTTTGGAAAATTATTCCTCTCAAATGACCAGAATTTCATAAAAATGTTGCTTCACAAGCCTGGATAGATAAGAAAGCCAGCAATAATCCCACATTATCCTAAGAGTAACTGGCTAGAGCCTGTCATGAGTATCAATTAGCTACTATTTCATACAACTGCAGCACAAGCCACTCTATAACCATAGTCTATCTACTACTCAAGATGCCCCATCTGAAATAATTATATCAATAATTCTATAAAGAATTATACCTTATGTAAATGACACAACTCCTCTGTGAAATTATCAAAAATAAGGCATGAATTATTTGAGTAATTATTTGAGTATGCTAGAAGAGATTTCAAAGAGATATTAATTCCCAATACATATTTAATGATATCCAAAACAAGGACTACTTCATTCAAAACCTGTGATAAATACATCAAGTAGACACAAAACAAATTGTTAAGTGAGAGTGCTCATATAGTTAAAGAAATCAAAAACTTTTGATAGACAATGAGATTAATTTTCTGTCAGTAAAATAAAATCCAATTCCTTTACAAAACAGGTAACATTTTAAAATTCAGGTCTTCTTTCAAAAAATCATCATATTAATGTCTCTTAAGTATATTGGAGAATATACATGTTTGAAATCACAGAAAAATTGAAAATAAAGGTATTGGTGTCATGGATAAAGAATAAATCCTCAGTTCTGTCATATAAAACTTGTCTTTCTCTCACTACATATTATGAGTAGGGGCCGGATTCAGCTGGTTCGGGTGAACCGGATGTTAAATTTACATCTGATTTGCTGAACTGGTAGTTGAATCAACTGGCTGGACCTGCCCACCCCTCCCCTCCCCTCCCTGGAGTCTCCACGTGGCCCATTTTGGATCCAGGTAAGTGCAGGGTCCATGTGGAGGCTCTAGGAGGGCAAAAAATGGCTCCCAGCCTGTTTCCGGCTTCCAGAGGATTTCTGGAGCATGGAGAAGGCCGTTTTCACCCTCCCAGAGGTGCAAACGAAGCCTCTGGGCTCTGGGGAAGGCGAAAAACGCCGTCCCAGAAGTTCCAGTATGACACACCTACCATGGCCATGCCCACCCAACAACTAGCCAGAGAACTGGTTGTTGGGATTTTTGAATCCCATCCCGATTATGAGGCAAAAAATATAAGTCAGAATTCCTGAAATGATATCACAGAATGACCTAGAGTGCTATATAATTTGAATCATAATTAAGAAATGATTGATCAGCTCCAATATTCCATCTAATAAAATTTTAAACTGTATCTCAGATGTATAACAAAATAGCAAAATGGGGCAAATAAATCAAACTGTGTTAATTGGTGACTTGCAAGTAGACAAAAATGAGGTGGATCCATCAAAGACCCCAGCCCCATATTTTATAAAACTGTATTTTATAACATGAAGAAAACTAAAATAAATTTTATTTATATGAAATCAAAATTAGCTTTTATTAAGCTTTATTAGTCAGATTAAAATCCTGCTCTTAATTGAGAAACACTAGATAGTTTACGCAGGCATCCTTTTTATTTTATTCATAACTTAGAACAATTCAAAACTGACTGAGATAAATCTAATGAATTCCTATCACTGAAATTGGGCTTGAACCTAAATGAATACCTAACCTCTAAACCACACTCCTTCTTGTGTCCCTTTTTTTTTTTTTGGTGGGGAGGGCTCCACCAAGTTCTTCAGGTTACTATTTTCTTTTTTTCTAATGTTTTCCTACAAGTGCAGGGTCTGCTTTTGGGGGGAATCAAATATAAATCCATTGCTTACAACATAAATTGACCAACTGAATTATTACCTGAGCCTGACATTGTGGGCTGAGACAGATTAACTGTCAAGTTTTCATACTTAAGGAAGAACTAGAATTCATAGTCTTATGGTTTCTAGGCTGATGCTTTAATCATCAGACCAAATGGATCTGAGGGTCCAGCTTTCTATGTGCTATTATACTTTGACCCTGTGATGACCTGGGGAGATACAAAATAAATAAAAGGGGTGAAGCCCCTTTTATTCCTTTGCTTTGCTTCCAAGCTCCAAATATCCTTGTGGAAGACAAAAAAACTCCCATACAAGCAGTTACAAGAAGGAGGGATAAAACAACACAGGCAAGATAAGGGCTGGAAGATGTCCACAGATAACAGAACATACACTGGGAAGGACACCAAACTCAGAGAGGAACCATAAAGTAGAGATATTTCCTTGCTTTGTTTCCAGTGCTCACATGTATGCATGTCCGTCTTCTTATTCAGTTGTCACAGCTGCAGCCCATGAAGAGGATCAATGCCCTCTCCTCCCGAATAGACCATGTCTCTCCCTTATCCTCTCCTTCCTGCATGCCCTTGGATGGAGAGGCCTGGGTCCCCCTCTGACTGCTCAGCCAGCCTCTGCCCTTCCCTCTGGCTGGCCTCTGCCAGCTTCTTCCACAACCTCCGGAGCCATACTTCCACTCCCGGTCGGCTGTTCCTCCTCTCCCTCAGAGTCAGTCTCCACCAGGGGCCTGACGGACCCTATTTAGAAACTCATAGAATGGAAATAAAATGAACAAAATAATGAGGAAAGATCAGATTTAATTTATAATTACAATTAGCTTGAGGGGAAAGTAGCTGGCACCTCATTCAAAATGGCCTGTTTTACCAAGCAGACTGCATTTCTGTCATTATTATATGTTTGTAACAAAGTATCAGATGAGAGGAGAGAGAATAATGTGGTGATGGAGAGTGGGCCTTGAATTTATGATCCAGTTATAGATGGAAAATTGACATTATTAAATATCCCTGTCCACATGAATTTACTTCCACATGAAAGCACTTCGATTAAGCTGCTTTTTGTAACAACTTTTCAAACAAACAAGCTCATATCGAAAAAGTATAAGAGAGTGAAAGCTTTCTATGTTCTCATGAATAGCTGGATGGGAAAGGAATGAATGTAAAGCACTTGGAAGGTGAGGAGACTTGGCCTTGACACAGAGCATCTCCCTGTTTTTGTGAAGATGATTAGATTGTGATCAGACTAGCATCTGCCACTGTACAGCACTACCCAACCGCATGGCAACTGGTTTTTTGAGACCTCTGCCTCTCCTTTGTGGCTTTGGCACATGTTTATGACGTGAAGCAAGAATCCAGCGCTACCCATATATTCCTGAAGCAGTACAATTAAGAGTAGTGCAAGCTCTTACAAAATAATTGCATACAGTTGCCTGGCAGAGTACAACCATCAGTATATGTAAGCAATTATCTAAAATATTAATATTTACTAGTAATTGCTCAAAAATATAAATGCTGTAATTAAAAGATTCAAAGGAACAGCAATATAAACAAAAAAGAAATCAACAGAGGACTGTTTTAAAGCAGCCTGAATGTGATTTCAATTACCATGATAGATAATTGCTTTATTTCCTTAGCTAACAACTGTGTCATTGATATTTTTGTCAGTATTTAGTCTATTTTTTCCCCACTCTACAAGGGCCAGAACAAGACCAGAATAAAATGATACATAATAAGCTAGTGTCTGCAGATGCAGAAGGCAGCAATAATTGGTGTAGGTCAACTTGCCTTTTTTCTTCATCTTTTCCTGTCACTTACAAAACACAGGCTTGAATCTGAACATATTGTTCCCTAGCAAGCAGTGCTAGCCTCCTTATCAGAGATAGATTACTGTCAAATATTTTTATTTCCCATGACTCAAGAAAGGGAAAAGCCTTAGGGAGAAAACAAGGCATAGTTTCTAATATTGTTATCAGTCGTTGGCAATTATTCTACAAAGATCAAAGGTAGCAAACATTAGAAATGCAAAATGGTATGACTTCAGTGTTTGAAGAGAAAGCAATTAAGAAGTTCATTTTAAGGCTCATATTTGATTTCAGAATTCATGCAATCATAACAAGAAATGAGTATAAAAATATGGGGGGGGGGAAACAGATTGAACAACCATATTTGTCAGCTTTCCTTAAATCTTTTACTGTTGTGATTTGTAATATTTACCTGTGTCCCAATATTAGCATTGTATGAAGAAAAGCTTCCCCAGGAATAGCTTCCGCTTTGGACCAATTCCTTGGGAAGACATACAGCAATATAACAGCATTATAAACAAAAAGGGCAGAGGTTTTATGTCCCACGTAATGAAAGGAGTATGTACCTGAACTGTAATATTTTCACATACTGGAGTTTATTTTCATATATTCCTTTAGTATTCTTTCCCCTTAGCATCATTATTTATTTTCCTAAACAAGATAAGATTAGAACTTTGGCTTGAAATAAAATAGTAATAATATAACTACATGAAACTTACCATGTAAAGATAAGACACAGCAATGTAGATATTAAAATCAGAACTTGATTAAACATTGCAGACTGTGTGCGCTGGATGGCTCTATGAAGATCGTTCTATTTGAAAAGTCCAACCAACAACAAAATTATGAAACCAGCTGATTAAATAAAATTTGAGGTAGCAGTCAAGAAATATGCAATTTTTTAAAAAATGAAAAATGTACTACAGCTAAACAATGAAACAGTTAATTGGGCTTTCTGAAATGAGGTGCCATCAAAGGTAACATTACCACTAAATGGCGGGGGTGTCCTTTCATACAGAATATCAGAAAACAAGTCAATAAACATCAACTAACCATATATGAAATAGTAATTCCTTAAAATTACATTCTAATTTGAGCCACTTATGGCTTAAGAAGTAAATAAGAAGACTTTAGATTCAGAATGAAAAACAGTGGGTAATTTTGCTTCAATTTTACAATGTTTTCATGACAGGAAAAGGAACACATAATTCTGCATATTTTGTATCTTCTGGGACTGAAGAACGAATAACCATAAGCCAACTACAAATAGTCCTTGACTTACAACCATTATTTTACAAACATTCAAAGCTTCAATGTCACTGAAAAGTTAGTTACAACCAGTCCTCACACTTATGACTATCACAGCCTCCCCAGGACTGCTGTGATCAAAATTTGGGTGCCTTGCAACCAGCGTGTTTCTATGACAGTTGCAATCCCCAGGGTCAAGTGGGGATATTTGTGACCTTCCCAAATGGTTTCTGACAAGAAACTCAAAGGGAAGCTGGATTCACTTAATGACCACACATTCATTTAACAGCTACAGTAATTAGTTTAACAACCATGGCAAAAAAACTGTGACTCACCAATCCCCTTGTTTAGCAATGAATAGTCTGGTCTTAACTGTGGTCATAAGTCAAGAACTACCTGTAGTATGTAGTCACTGTATGATTAACAATAGTTTTATCTTCAAGGTTGACTCAGTCTTTCATCTTTCCGAAGTTGGTAAAATGAGGAGCCAGATTGTTGGGGGCAATATGCTGACTCTGTAAACTGCTTAGAGAGGGCTGTAGGGCACTGTGAAGCAGTATATAAGTCTAAATGTTATTGCTATCTGTGACTAGAATGCCAAAAATCTGTAAAGCACACAATGATTACTATTATTTCTATTCAGGAGATGGAAATCAATTTTTTTTAAAAATAATGGACTGTTCAATAAAGTCTGAAGTTAAATGAAAATTTTTGAACCCAAGCTAATCCTTATAATTACATTTGCCAACAGTATTGAAATTTGCATCATATAAAAAAGGAAGCACCATGATGCCTTTTCATAAGAACTTTTGAAAGAATCTTTTCAAAATGAATGCAGGCCTCCAAACCAAGTATACCAGGTATAAATAAATATAGTTCTTTCGCCATTTCCCTATATTTATTTTTCTCCTTTCCTCTCCCCCCCCTCCAATTCTGCTTAGCAGCATAGTTTAAAAGCCAAGTTTAATTAGTGTTTATTAAGTTGGGACATGAAAAGATCCTCAGGTGGAAGCTAGGAAAAAAAAAACAATCAAAGGAATCAAAGGAATTTATGCTAGACCAATAGTTTTAATTATCAAAATAGATAACACATTTGAATTCCTATAGTAGATATACTTCTATAGTGTATAGAAGATAAAACAAGGTGATGGTAAATGCTAGCAATACAACATCAATGTTCAAAAAGCAAATAAGCTAAGATAACTGAAGTTAAACCAATTTAATTTAATTTACAGTAGCTTGAATCTAAAGACCATGGTTGACATGGAATACAGAACAGACTTTTTTTGCATTGACTCATAAATAGAAAATATAAAATTTCTCCCTTCAAACAAATCTCCTCTACTTTGTCATACTTACAATCATGTTCTCCAAAGCATGTTTAGCAAGCCAACAATTTAAAAACACTGGGATAAATAAATTTCTTAATGCAGGACAGAAAATCTAAAGGAAAAAATATAACATATTACATACATCCTCCAAACATTCATTCACTGTAATTGCATCTAAATACTGGGAAAAAAATGGAAATACATCTAATATAGTTAAATTCCATATATCTGTGGTTTTCAACTTGACAACAACAAACCTAGCAAAACTATAACAGAGGACAATTCACCTGAGCAGGGACAATTTTAATATTTGGACCATTCTTTTTCAATCCCACTCTTATTTTTGATTAAAATTATTGTCCCAATACAATCTCCAGAAACATACTTCTGAAGCAAAGTTTATGTTTAACCCAAAACCGATAGGACTGAATTAATCATGGGTTAATAGCTACAATTTGTGCCTCCCTAATTTTAAGTGTACTATAGTTTGCTTGTTGAGTTAGGATCAAAAAGTTATAAAATGGGGTATGTATGAGTGTGGAGAGGGAAGCTGATGATTTAAAAAAGATTCCATAAGGCACTTTTGGTGCTAGATATTGCACAAAATGAACAGCAGAAATCAGATTTCACAAGGGCTTTCTTCATTTTGAATTCTGATATCCATCAAACAGAATCATCTGCGAGTAACATGTAACACAAGTAATTTTGCCATTTTTCAATGTTCATATATGATAGATTAGAAGGTGACTTGAAAGGCACAATCTGCATGGCAAAGGGATTAGTGGAACGCAATTGATGAAAAATGTATTTTCTGTTGCCATTACTAGCAATCAGAATCACCCAATCTTATCTCCAATGGACCTGCCCCCTTCTAAAATTCTTATACAAAGAATTGCTTCAATCTCTACTACGTAACTAATAAATAATCAATAATGGGAAAAATGAATGATGCTTCCTGAGAACTAGAGATCACATGTCATCTGTCCATTTTAAAATAAAAAAGCAAAAAAAAAAACTATCAAGGAATTTGTGCTGAGCATTAAAATTGAATGGACCTCATAATTTTTCCATAGATTCACAGAAAACCTTGCTTCAAAGGTTTTTCTTTTCATGAATATAATTTTTCAATGTTCTAGTCGCTGTTTCCCCTTTTCTCTCCCATAAAAATCATAGATAAAAACTTACCGTAATGATGAAAGGAACAGCATTGATGATTTCCAGCAGAAAAGGAATGCGTACAACTTGTTCCCATATGTTTCCCTTTTAAAAATCAAGGTAAAATAAAATGCAACACTAATAGCCAGCGGTGATTTTTCCCCCCCATATTAATATCATAGTTCATCATGGGTGATATATAGTAGCATACAGTATTTATACATAGTTCATCGAGAAACATTCAAATTTCTTATTAGGTAAAATAGAGCTCTACATAGCAAATCCTTTTTAGAAGAAGGAGCTGTATTAATGTCATGTTTCACTAGATGTAAACCAACCAGCTCTCTCTTCTGTCCAGCTTATCTTAATTCTCTAGAAAACTCTATTACCTAATACAGTAGTTACAGGTACAGTAAATATCTATGG
Source organism: Laticauda laticaudata (assembly GCA_004320025.1). Classification (NCBI taxonomy): domain Eukaryota; kingdom Metazoa; phylum Chordata; class Lepidosauria; order Squamata; family Elapidae; genus Laticauda; species Laticauda laticaudata. The sequence continues at coordinate 11,867 of BHFT01004362.1, forward strand.
CACAAGTTTGTTAATGTATATTTGTATGCGTGTGTATGTGTCTGTACCGATATATTTCATGTACATATTTCATGTATGTATGTAGATAACCAGTATACAGATGTTCCTATTGCACTCAAAAAAGGACAAGGTATGTAAGCCAAAGCACTATTTCAGTTAGATGTGTAGTAATGGCAAAATAAATAAATCTGAAATACATTCATTTTATTTGAATATAAGAAGCATAGATAATTCAAACTTTTTCTAAGATTCCTATTTTTTATCATTGTCATCATTAGAATTATAAAATGCTTCATAATATTTAAAAGAATAGAAAAACCTTATTACAAAAACATATCAGAGTTCAGAGTAATAAATATTCAATTACATTTAGAAGTCAAATGTTATCAATAAAGCAACAATATATTTTAATTTCTAATGTGCATGCAATACAGTTTCTGCATTCTTTTTCCTGATATTAAAATCTGCATCTCAAAAAATAGTATGTCACAGTATCTGGCAGAAATTTGCTTCAAAAAAGTGCTACCATCAACTAAAATCAATCAATCAATCCATCCATCCTATACATCCAATTTGTATAGTCACTCATCTCATGACACAAGTGACTGGGTTGTGCATAAGAAAGCAAAAACAACTAATAAATACCAATATTAGTTTCTGAATAAATATTTAGAAATAAAAAGATTTTAGGTGTACATGGTACTTCAAGAAAGAGGGAAGTATATACACACACACACACAAATTGTTAGGGTTTTTATTACATCAGATTTTAAAAATAGAAAATTTTGTTATTATCTGAATATTATACTTGAAGACTGCTATGCCTGGAGTATCACCCTGCAAAAGAATGGATTACGATATACTTACTTTGTAACTGAGATAGCCCAGTAGTGTAGTTTCCAACAGACTTATTAAAGCCACTGATACCTATAGGAATAATATGCATGAGAAATTTGGCAATTTCTGAGGACTAAGCAAGCATGGAAAATCTGTAGAATTCAAAAGCAATAAAAACTACATGAACAACAAGCACAGAATGCAATCTTTAAGTTTTCAAAATCCTTCCATTTCTTAACCTGTGCTTCATTGTATAATTCAGATGATAAATGCCTTTACATTTTGACAATCCAAACCAACAGTGCAAACATATGTTGTATTTTTTTCCTGTTCATTGACCAATATACAGATAAAGATTATCTCTTTTTCCCAACATTGTAGACATTAATCATTCAGCAACACTTAATTTGTTAAGATGGAATATTGATCCATACAATAAGTCAATGAACAGAAAGTCTCTTGCCATAACAGACTAAGAATGATTTTGACCTGAATTTGATTTATTTCAGTATTCTTTTTCCAATACTGACCAACTTAATACCTCTGGTTTGTCAGAAACGTAGTATGAACTTTATAGTTTCCCACTGCTATTTGACACTAGTGTCCAATATTCAGAATCTTTCCCTTATTTTTATACAATAGACAATAATTAACATGAACTGAAGGCAGCATTACAGAGAATCAGTAGCATTAATGTCATACATAGAATTGATAGAACTGTGTTTCATCCACTACCTGGGCCATTTGCCAATATGCTAATGCTTCACAAAATCCACTCATTTCTTTGGAATTTGTTCAGGTTTTACCTGTATTATACTGAAATTAATAGCAGTTGCGGAGTAGCATTCCTCAGTGGCTTATATTTACAAAATAATTATAAATGCCAAGCTATATTATCTAAGCTGATATCTTGATTCCTGAATAAATTTGACTCTTTGCAGGTCTTAAAATATAGTATGTTATAAAATATTTTTTTACATCACTTCAAACTAGCACAGCCTCATTATTTTCAAATCTGGTATTAAAAACAAAACTAGTGGCTTGGCAACCCAATCTTCTAAGAACTGATATTTGCAGAAACATGATATTACTGAGTATGGAATTCTAAATAAAAGATTAGCATGAACAATTCTAATTTTGAACTGCCATTCTAAATTAATGAATGACCAGAATTCGGAACAAAAGCATGATCAAGATTCAACACAGATATTACAAATTGTGAAGGTATAGAAACATCAGCAAGGATGAAAAAATGTTGAAATGGCTCCAAATAAGTAACACTAATTCTAGCAGAAGTGAATTAGATGCTGCAATTTGCATGCTTCATTTTGGTGACAAGGTCTTTAGAATTCTAAGCATCTCAACTCCCTTTTTACGATCCCATAATCCCTTAATTTGGGGAACAGTTGAGCGACTGGATGGAGTGGGGCATGCCACATGGCATCATAGCAGATGTTTTTTCTTTGTGCCCAAGAAGAGGAACATCTGCTGATACCTAGGATTGAATTCTAAAACTTCCAAGGGGGAGGTGAGTGTCTTCACCATTAAGGCACTTAATTGTAAGCATCTCAACTTCACTGTTAATTATTTAGAGGGCAATAACATCTAAAACAGTTGCATGTGCCGTGTATTATAAGCAACATGTTCCTGAACCAATAATTTTAAAAATAAGAAGTCATATCAGCTATAGAACTACTATTACTATCTAGTCAAGAGGATATTCTACATTGTTCAGCAGTGCTATTGCTGCACTCCTGTTTTCATGTGTTACAAAAGATGTGAAAGAACAGAAGGATTGGGCTTGAAGCATTTCCCTTAACCTTACAAGGAGGAAATTCAATAATGCTACTAAATTCCTGTCAAGGAAAAATAACATGTCTATATGCTCTGGTAGGAAGTACCTTCCCATTCCAAAAGTGCTCAGGCATAGAGAAAGTCTAGATATCAGTCCCAAATAAAAGAGTTAATGTTATTAATTCATAAATTGGCAGCATTTATTTTTATTATATTATTATATCAATTTATATCGCCATCAAACTCACAATTGTGACGCAGGGTGGTGAACAAAAGAAACTCTAAGGGGAAAAAGAATAGTAAATATCTGAAGTCAATATTCCAAAGCTGATACAGCAGCAATTTCGGAAGCATAAATTCAAGCAAACAGAAAAGATAAGGAGGATGGGGGCGAGAGGGAGAAAACACTTTCTTCCTGGATCCTTTTGAAGGGCCATTAAGCAGCAGCATATAATTCCAGAATACACAAAATGCACTAATACATCTAAAGTGGTAGAAATGTAATAATAGGAAAAATAATAATCAGTAGGCAAAGAAACAAGCCCTGAAGTAAAATTAATTCTGATGATGCAATAGTATATCTACCTTCTAAAGTTCTTTACAAGTGACAAAAGGCAAATGAAGGAATGACATAATCAACACTGCATAGTGGGATTTTGAAAAAGCTTTTGACAAAAACTTGGTGCTCAAGGAGTAAAATGCACTGTTCTTTATAGATTGTTAGCTGAGCGAAAAAAACAACAACCATGAAGTGAAGTGTGGGGATAAATGAACAATTTTCTCAATGGAAGAAAATAAGAAGTGGAGTTCCACAGAGCTCTCTGCTGAGATTGGGACTTCTTAATTTATTCAAAAATTATCATGATCTAGGCTAAGCACATTGAGCTGCCTAAATCTGCAAATGATACCAAACTATTCAAGTTGATGATAATGAAAATGTTTGTGAAGAGCTACAGAAAGGAAATTTAAACTGGATGAGTGGGAAACCAAATAGAAAATACAGTTCAATGTACGTTAAATGTGAAAATTAAACATGATATGCAGAAAATGGTAAGGGAGAATTTCTCAAAAATCAAGACAGAGATGATTCAATGAAACTGTTTAAAGTTTTAAATTTAATACAGCAACTACAAGCAACCACATTTTTCCACACAACCCATAATTAATTTGTGGAGTTCCATATTACAAAACAGGAGGATGGCCACTAGCTTAGTTTGTTGAAATACTGATCAGTTCATAGAGAATAGATCTGCAAAGGTTATTGATTATGCACTGTTACCAAGGTTTGGAATCTCCAAATATCAGTGGCAAGAGAACAACAGTGCAAGTGTTGTAAATCTCCCCCTCCTGCTTTGAATTCTACTGAGGCATCTGGTTGGCCACTGTGACATCAAAGTGCTGCACTGAAATGGCCTAAATCAATATATGAATTTCTATCTTATCTTCTTATGGTTTTACCGAACATCCAGATTAAAGCTCTTTTGTAACTGTGCAGTTCTTGGTGTTCTCTGAACTTTATTATCACACTAGGTAATATCATCAGTACATCTTCTGTAATTAGTTCTACAGGTTAACTAAATATTACTTTCAGGATATAAAAGTTGCAAGAAATAGCAGTCATACATCTATCTCCAGATATCTCTACACATTTCTTGTGTAACATCTATTAAGGCTTCTTTTGTGACTTAGTAACACAATAGAAGTTTCCTCTTCTGTCATCACTGAACAAGTAACAGGAAAATCCTGAATGCCAAGCAAATAGTTTGGCAGATGATGCTATCAATATGGCACTGCACTACATCTTGCAACATCTTGAATCCCCGGGAATTCAAGTCCTTTTGTTGACTTCAGCTCAGCTTTCAATACCATTTTTCCAAAATTAAAACAACACTACTGTAGGATATTGCCTATCAAAACAACTAGACACAAGAAACAGTTTTCCCCTTATGCCATCACTCTGCTGAACACCTAATTCTTACAGTACTAATATTTATGTATATTTATCTATCTTGCATGGCTGTAATATTACTATTATCCTTCTTATCTTCTTTACTACCTTCTCCTATTATTATTATGATTGTTATTACTCTGTTGCTTTGCATGTACATGGAGAGCTTTTTGCACCAGAGACAAATTCCTTTTGTGTCTGATCACACTTGGCCAAAAAAAGTATTCTGTTCTGTTCTGTTCCACTCCATTCTCCATTCCATTCCTATTACAACACTGGTAACTGATCATTTACTGATCAGATGAAATAACTGATCATTTACTTTTAACTAGAGTTTTTTAGTGTCTTTCTTGAATTAACCCACTTGGGTTATGCCTTTGTACACAGCCCCATTTGGAAAACTATAGGTCTAAGCATGATTTGGGAGTACGCTGGCCATCTTTTATGCTGGATAACTAGTTGTGGCTTCTGCAGAACACTTTCAGTTTCTAAAACTGATACATCATATCCAACAGGACAATAAAGTCATCTGAGAGCCAGTGGGGTATGAAGTAATTGTGTGAATTCACAGATGACTGTGGTGAATAGCAATTATGAGTAAATTACGGATTCTTCATTCCCTCTGGGGTTCAAATACATAGCTGAATATAAACCTTTCTGAATGAAAGGATGATGAGACTGAAAAGTGAACAATGTGTTTAAATTGTTTTTTTTAAAAAATCAATAAATGTGAAGGTTTAAATCCATGTCCTTGCCTAATGTAACTCAAGGAGTTTTCAAGTGAAGAGCCAGTGTGTCTCAGGACCAAGAAGTCATGTGGTATCAATAAGCAACACCCCAGATTCAGTGAGAAGTGCTGGGGGAGAGGGGCACTATAATAATTAAACTATGTATTTGGTTTTGGTTTTAGATTACAATATATTTAAACTGTTGATATTACATATTGATTTTATTGTTTCTTTTTGTTTACTACCAAAAGGTTGTGATGGTATAGAAACAGTAAATAAATTTCACTGGGTGCAGAAAGGGAGCTGTATTTTCATGTTGATAGGGTAATCAACTATCTTGAATAGCTCCACAACAGCATGATTTTTTTTTTAATCTTGGTATGCAGTTAAGGTCAAATTTAAGCCAGTGCTTGGGAAACAAAGTTGAAGGTTTATGAGCCAAGTACCTTGAAATTCAAATACCTTGAAGGATTGCTGTTGATGCTGTTACCATTCTTTATGTGCTTTGTGGCTATTGTTTCTTTTTATATTGCCTAAATACATATATTGCCTAAATACTGATATAGATAATATTTATTATATTTATTAATTATCTTATATTTACATACTGCAAAAAGATAATGGTTGAGAAAACCGGGAGTGTCTAATTTAATGAAGATAAGGTCTAGGAGCGACATGATAGCAGTCTTCCAATATTTAAGAGAGAAGCAAATTCTTGCTCGGCGACGAACCGAAATCCGTGATCGTCCGTGGTTTTAATTCATGCTCTCTGTTGGAGGGCCCTGATCTACCTGATTTGGGGTGAAAGTCATTCCATAGAGGTGGCGAAGAAGGGTGAGACCTCCAGCTGGGTTGAGGGGAGCTGCATCTCCCCTCCTAAGCTTGGCATTTACTCTTCTCTGAAGATGTCAGTAGCAGTGGTCAAAATGGCCACCTTGAAGAGGAAGATCTGATCAGACAAGTGCGTGCAGGAGCGGGGAAGAAGAGAACAGCTTGAGCGACTGGGCTAAGCAGAAGTAACATCTAAATACAAAGTACCATGGAATTAAAATTATAAAGAACTTTTAAGAAAAAATTTTAAAGCAGTGGCAGAGAAATGGGAAAAAAAATCTGACAGCTGAAAGTGGCTTTGAACTTTGAAAGAGAAGCTTGAAGAAGATATTTGCGTAAAATGATCTTGACACTAAATAGGCAAATCGAAAGCTGAACTTGAAAGTGTCAAAGGGAAAATAAGGAATTTTTGAAACTTAAAAGCCATTAAAGAGAAAAAAGCAGAGGAAAAAAAACTGGAACTTGGACATAGCAGAGAGTGACACCTGATGGTAAAAAGAATTAATTGTGAATTTTCAAAGGATCTTTAAAGAATGCAAAGTAAGTGAAATCTTGCTGCAATAAAATAGAGCCCCCAGAAAGTGAAAGTGGAGTACTGAACTTTGGAACAAAGAAGTAAGAAGAAACTGTTCTGGGATTATTTGGTGATTTTGGAAATTTTGGACACTGGATTGGCAGAGGATCTAACTGAAATTACCTGTGGGAAGTAATTTTTAGACTTTGGTTGCTTTAAAGTATTGGTTAGAAGTGTTTAAAGATGGCAGAACTTTTTCTAGAACTAAAAATGGAATTTAAAAATATGAAAGAAAAGCTGTAAAAGAAAAGGCAATCATTTGGCTTTGCTGAACAATTTCTAGAAATGGTGGTTTTAGAAGATGAAGAACAAGGAGTTCCAGAGGGAGAAGAAGAGCTGAATAAAGAAGAGGCCATCTTTAACAAACAAATGGGGCAACAAGGGTTGAAGTGAAAATAAGGAAAAAAAAGGAATTTAAAATTGAAGATTAGAGGAGGTAATTAGAAAAGAGAGCAGTTCGAAAAATAGAATATAAGGAAGAAGCAGAAGGAGGATTACAGAAGGAAGTGTTAAACAGAGAGGGGGACAAAAACTGGAATAAGAAAAGGAGGGGAAAAATAAATAGGAAGAGAAATTATAAGAAACAGAATCAGGAAATAAAGAAACATGGAAAATGAACAAGAATAACAAGAAATACACTGCTCAAAAAAAATAAAGGGAACATTTAAACAACACAATGTAACTCCAAGTCAATCATACTTCTGTGAAATCAAACTGTCCACTGAGGTTAACACTGATTGACAATCAATTTCATATGCTGTTGTGCAAATGGAATAGACAACAGGTGGAAAGCAGAGGCAGTTGCAAGACATCCCCAATAAGGAGTGGTTCTGCAGGTGGTGACCACAGACCACTTCTCAGTTCCTATGCTTTCTGGCTGATGGTTTGGTTCACTTTTGAATGCTGATGGTGCTTTCACTCTAGTGTAGCATGAGATGGGAGTCTCTACAACCCACACAAGTGGCTCAGGTAGTGCAGCTCATCCAGGATGGCACATCAATGCGACCTGTGGCAAGTTTTGCTGTGTCTGTCAGCGTAGTGTCCAGAGCGTGGAGGCGCTACAGGAGACAGGCCATGATGATCAGGAGACGTGGAGGAGGTCATAGGAGGGCAAAAAATCCAGCATCAGGACCACTGCCTTTGTGCAAGAAGGGACAGGAGAAGCACTGGCCAGAGTCTCGCAAAATGACCTCCAGCGGGCCACAAATGTGCATGTGGCTGCTCAAATGGACAGAAAAAGACTCCATGAGGGTGTATGAGGGCCCGACCGTCCACAGGTGGGGGTTGAGCTTAACAGCCCAACACCATGCACGGACATTTGGCATTTGCCAGAGAACACCAAAGATTGGCAAATTCGCCACTGGCACTTGTGTCTTCACAGATGAAAGTAGGTTCACACTGAGCACATGACAGATGTGACAGGGTCTGAGATGCCATGGAGAACATTCTGCTGCCTGCAATATCCTCCAGCATGACCGGTTGGCAGTGGGTCAGTAAGGGTGTGGGGTGGCATTTCTTTAGGGGCTGCACAGCCCTACATGTGCTCCCAGAGGTAGCCTGACTGCATTAGGTACCGAAGATGAGATCTCAGACCCCTTGTGAGACCATATGCTGGTGTGGCCCTGGGTTTCTCCTAATGCAAGACAATGCTAGACTTCATGTGGCTGGGTGTGTCAGCAGTTCCTGCAAGATGAAGGCATTGATGTGTGGACTGGCCACCTTCCCTTGTTCTCATCCAATTGAGCACATCTGGACATCTGTTTCACTCGCATCACCAACGCCAAGTTGCACCCAACTGTCCAGGAGGTTGGGGGATGCTTAGTCACAGGTGTGGAGGACAGCCGCTCAGGAGACATCCCACCTCATCAGGAAATATGCCCGCAGACGTTGTAGGGAGGTCATACCAGGCATGTGGAGGCCACACACACCACTGAGCCTGCATTTTGACTTATTTGAAGGACATTACACAAAGTTGGATCAGCCTGTGTGTTTTTTTCCACTTTAATTTTGAGTGTACTCCAAATCCAGACCTCCTTGGGTTGCTAATTTGATTTCCATTGAATAATTTTTGTGTGATTTTTGTTTTGTCAGCAATTCAACTATGTAATGAAGCAAAGGTATTTAATTGGAATAATTTCATTCATTCAGATTAGGATTGTCTTGTTTTTGTGTTTCTTTTATTTTTTGAGCAGTGTAGTTTATTTAAAAGATACAGAGGACACTGTTTTAAAAACAAAAATTAAGAGAGAGGATTTAAGGTGACAAGGTATCGTTAAAGTATCATTAGAAATAATAAACTATGTAGAAAATAGGAAAATATATGTTATTAAAGTGGAAGATGAAACTGGTATTGTTAATGGAATAAAATAAAATATATACATTGTTAACAATATTGTTAATGGAATAAATAAAATAAAACTTTCTTTTGAAATTTAAAGTATACTGGGGTAACTTAAGGGGAAAGTACCATGCGGAATCGGACTGAAAAGGGATATATGTTATAATATAGTTATTAGGAATTGAATGTTATAACTGCTTAAGGGGACAATTTAAAAACTGAATGTTTAATGGGATTTGAAAGGGAACTAATTTTTAGATATGAAGGTGACACACTCTAATTGGCAACTATAAGGGAAAACTTGTTTTGTAATATTTGTAATGAGGAGGGATTTTTGGGAAATGATTAAATAAAAATATGTAATGAAATTGTAAACAGGACAGATAAAAGTACAAGTATAATTATTAGGAACATATGAACATTTTGAAAAGGAAATGAAATCGATTTAGAAGTGAATGAGAAATCTATAAAATAAGCCTGAGGGAAGTACCGTGTTTCTCACAAAATAAGGCCGGGCCTTATTTTTTTTTGACCTCTGAAAAAATGGCTAGGCCGTCTTTTCGGGGGTGACTTAATTTCCTCCCCCACCTAGAGTGGCCCATAAGCATGTACCTCTCTACGAGGCCATTTCTATCAGCAGACGAAAGCTCCCTGAAGGCAGACTCCCCAGCCGCTTCGGGGCGAGGCATGGCTGCCCATGTCCCCTCGCCTTTAGGCAGTCTCTTTTGGGCGATGAAAGCTCCCCAAATGCAGTCACCAGCCACTTCGATCGGCCAGGAGAAGCGGCCTCGGGGCGAGCGCACACACACCCTCTCCTTGCCACGAGGCCACTTCTATTGGCCTTCCTATTGGTGGAGGCTGTATTGTTGAAGAAACACGGTATTTGAGAAAAAAAAAATCAATAGAGAATATATAAAGTTGTGGTAAGATATGAAATTGTATATGAAAGATGAATATGTAACTGAGATTATATCTCTATGGAGATGTGAAAACCTGGAACCATGCTGTTCGCTAAAAAAAGATGTTCTTTTTTTTGTGTGTGTGTGAAAACCCAAATAAAATTTTATGAAAGAAGAAGAGAGAAGCAAATTCTCCAAGGCACCTGAAGGCAGGACAAGAAGTAATGGATAGAAACTTATCAAAGAGAGAACCAACCTGAAGTGAGGAGAAATTATGTGACAGTGAGAACTTGTTTGACAATATATTCAATGGAACAGCTTGCCTTTAGAAGCTGTGGATGCTTCATCACTGGAGGTTTTTAACAAGAGATCTGACAGCTATTTGTCTGGAAAGTTATACGGTCTTCTTCTTGATCAGGGGATTAAACTAGAAGACCTTGAATGTTCCTTCCAACTCTGTTATTCTGTACCGAACTGAAATATGTTATCACCTGATAAATCTGGCTATCAGGAGAGCCTTCAGAAACTTATAATGCCTTCCACATTATGAAAAGCTTGTCCCTGAACCAAGTAGCTCTGATGGAAATGGCTGTGAAGTGAACTCCCCACCCACATATGAAAACACTGATGGTAAAGAGTTGTTGGAGTATGTTGGAGTTGTGAAGGGAATTAACTCTAGTAAAATACCTTGATACTAGTAAAATCAAGGAGGAACAGAAATTTTTGAGTCTGAAAAAATAGAATAGCAAACTCTGCCCATTAGGATATATTTGAAAATGAGCCAAGTGAGATCTGAAATTGTAGCTGTCATGTGGATAATTACATGGGCTTTTATTCTTGTTGAGAAGGTGATCTTAAATATACCTGCAATATATGGAGCTGTAGCGACAGTAGCATTTGTCATTACTACAACCATGTTTCTCCGAAAACTTGACCCACCCCAATACTAAGCCCAACCTTAATTTTGGGAGGTGAGCCTACCCCTACCCCAAAAATAAGCCTGAGGGATGGGCATGGCCCTTCTATTTCTGGGCGCAGCACTTCTGCTTGTTGGGTTGCTTCCCGAAAGCCGGCAGCTCCACAGCCAACTGCTTTGCTTTTCCCCTCTTTTTGGGAGACTCATGAGAGGCTTTTTGGTGAACGGGAGGAAAATGGGGAGGGGGAATTTTCCTGCCTGTCATCTATTCCTCAAGCTCAGCACAGACTGAGGGAAGGAGGCCAGGCAGGAAAATTCTCCCTCCCCATTTTTCTCCTGTTCGCCAAAAAGCCTCCATTCTGAATGCTGAAGGTTTGGAATGGAGGTGACGGTGCATCGACTACATGTCCAGCTCACCTAGTCTGACCTGCTGCTTATTTTCAAGTCTAAAAGAAAATAAGACCCAGTCTTATTTTCTGAGAAAGACGGTATTAATTATTATCAGAACTGCGAGAAGGGAAGGGTCTCATTGACTCATTAGCCAAAGTGTTATTCATGTGAGAGAATGGAAGTAATGAATATCATACTGAAATACGAGCATTTAAAAAAAAATTGATGGCAAATGTTCAATACAGGTTTGACCCTGCTTTTTTAACAATATTTCTGGTGAATATTCTCTATGTTGTATAGAGAGAGGAAAGCCATCTAACATAATTCTGGAAATCTTTAGAAGTTACAGGGTGTTTTGGTGAACCTATAACCTTATGAAACCTATAACCTTATGAAATATATTAAACCTATAACCTTATGAAACAACCAACATAATCCCAAAGTTCTTAACTATAGAAGTCCAAATACCTTGAAAGTGAGCCAAATTGTCTTCAAATGATAAATATACAGGAGGATCAAGGTCAAAGATTGTCTGATACCTGTAGTTCTGCTGAACTGAGTCAGATGTTGCTAACATATAATGAATGTTTTTTCCCTCGGAAAGTCTGGTAGCCTTTCGTTCAGTAGGACTATAGGAGTAGCAAAAGGTATAAACAAATGGATGAAGCTAAATGGTGAACTGAAAATAATTCCTGCTTGGCTAATTGTGCTACTTCTGTCAGAAAAAATATTGTACTGTTCCCTTTATTTGTAAATGAGATTGGATTGAGTCTATTTTCTGCTACAAAATTATGGTACTTAGCCATACATGTTTGACAGTTGGCAATATGAACTGAAGCAAAAGAAGGAGACAGGTTATATTTGTCTAATCTTCTGACCTTAACCTGGACAAAAATTGCTATCAATGTTAGGAATAAAATTGCTTTCATTGTAATAGAATCAGGTGCTAAAAACTGGAACAAGAATATACTTTCATTGACCCTGCAAAGTTAATTGAGATGGCGAAACTTTGATGACACAGAAGCTTTTCCCCAGGAGAATGTTGCTTTCTTCAGAAACTGTAAAGTATTGAATCTTTGCTAGGATGTGGACCTGTTGTATTAACTAGTAAGAGAGGATCTCTTTTATGGTGGGCACCAATAAATTTCAAAGTTAATGGTATTATAGTCATATACTTCATTTGTAAATGAGACAAATAATTGTTGCAAGCTAATTCAGTAAAAATCTGGTATTGTTCCCAAGTATTTGTGTCATTTTCACTAAAATAAAAGAAACAAAGCAGTATGAATGAATCCTAGAGATCTTAACTAAGAAGAGTACACAAGAGGGTCAGGCATTGTGCAAGAATCCTGGAATGGGTTGTGAAGAGTATATGAGAGGCACCAGATGGGTCAAGGAGGATGTGCAAAATACAGTACAGCACAAATCAGGAAATTGAATTTCTGGGTAAAACAGCAGGGAAGGTATTTGGCAACCAGTTGTAAGTGTGAACTGGTAGCCAGGCAACCAATTCTCATTTATGTGACTGTAGGAGGACTGTGACAGGTAGAACTTGGAGGATCAGTTGTAACCACCATCTGTTTGGTTCTGTTATACTTCAAATAATTCGTGAATGAATGATCACAGGTTGAGTATATCCTCTCCTTGTTTAGCAATTGTAATCCATTCCTTAAATTAGAGGTAAAATGTTTGCTACCAGTAGGTGTGAACATGTGGCTGAGAGAGAAAGAGAGAAGCTGCAAAGATTATTGATTGCTACAGGTTCATTCAGATAAAGCTCCCATACAGTTATGCCAGCATTACTCTCACTCCCATGTACATGGCTGTCAGGTGCAAAAATTGATTATAAGTGCACACATTGGTTGGGATTTAAAAAAAACAACTAGTATTGCAAATAGTATTTAAACAAGGTAGATATCTTCTTGACTAATAATCATAATAATCATTATCCTAAATTTCTGCAGTGAAAAACATAAAATATAGAATATATATTTGTAGAAGGACCTTTGCACTCATTAATTTGCCTTTCTGTTAATAAGTACCCATCTTTTACTCCAAAATGTTGTTAAACATATGTAAAAATCTATAAAAATGAAAGTATACATTACCTGTAATCCCCACAAAGGTAAGCTTCGATTCACCCAAATAATAAGTGACCTGAAAAATTATAGCAACAAAGGGAATGAATTTATGTATTTGTTCTTTTGGGGGGGGGGAGAGAAAACCTTATCTGAACAAGCTGTTCTCCCTCCAAATCCAAATTAACACTCTGGAATTATTGTTCTCAAGAATTCAAAATATTTTGATTTATGAGAGAAGAGAGGGAGGGACATACTCTAGAGTTAAGAAACTGATTAGATGTTTCAGATAATAATGCATGAAGTCATCCATGGCTCACGTTCCTATCAAATACTGCAGTCACATCAAATGTCATAGGTGACAAGTTTATCTTTGTATGGAACTCATTACTGTTCTTCATACATGACTCATTTGAATAGTAGGCATAAAATAGAATGGCTCGGAGCAGTTCTTACCTTTGTTCCCCCCCAAAAAAAAATTGAGATTTTTTTTTTTGCTTATTTGTATGCTGCAAGTAGCAGTTATGCTCTTGTCTTTGTTTTCAGAACTGAAGTCAACCATGGCTTCTTCAAACACATGCATAAGCAATACATATTCATACATTTTTCTATGTTCTTAACAATTTTTCTCCATGAAATCCTGCAGATTTATATAACTCCAGGAAAATTTAAGAAATAGTTAAGGTCATGCATTGGAATAATGGTAACGGTTGTACATTACTTTAATTGTGAGACACAGATCTGCCATGAAGTGGAGGAAGAGTTTAATTGCTTTGTTCTCTCAATACTATTTTTTATTTTTATTTTTTAAATGTGACGGAATGTCTAATAGACCCTGAAAACAGAGAGGAGAGAACAGAGTTCGTTTTGCTGCAGTATACCTTGTAAATACAGCCAATGTATAACCTATGAAGCATTTCAGTTTGACGACTCAAAATAAAATTTCCTTTTTGATACAGAATCCAGACTGCTTTCATTTGATTACTAAAATATTCATAAATTCTAAATTCCATTTATTTGTTTGTTTCAAAATATTTCTTCCTATCCACATCAGGCTTGAGTTCATTTGGGGTAACTACAATCAGCTAGCAACCTATTTTGCACAAAGGACAGTGCCTGCTAAATATCAATAAGTACATACATTATTTAGAAAAAGAACCTAATAATTTAAGATTTGCTGCTATAAACACATCCTTAAACTTACCAATCTATCTCTGCAGAAATGTTGTTTTGACTGGAACATCCCTGTTTTAATTCCTTGCTAGCAGACATCCAAATGTAAAATCCATTTTCATTTAGAAAACAGCATAATATAATAACGAAATATGTTATGAAGAAAAAGAAAGCCAGACAAAATCATTAGTTTGTAATAATAATATTTTAAAGGGTTGTAAAATATCATGCAGGTTACAATTTTAAAAATGAAAGACAATAAATGAGGGTTATTTTGGGTGTGAGTTGCATGGTTATTATCAAACATATTGTATTTTAAAACAACATTTTAAGATGTTAACATGGATATTTAGAACACAGAACTAAATGAATTTTTATGCATATATAAAAGCACATTCTTGCTTAATTATATATATATATTAATATACCAAAACCAAACCAAAACAAATAATAAAAACACTCATATTTCAAAAGAGTTGCCATGAAGAATTTGACTGGCTGCAAATTATGAGAATGTAACCATATATGTCAAAGAGAGGGGTGTGGCACAGGATATTATATGGACTGCAATATCTATGCACAAATATCACAAATTATGTATTAGCATTTTTACAGAATTGACATCACTTGCATGACAACATCATGATTTTGTTCACTATCATTGTAAATTGTATTGGATGCCCACAGATTTAATGAAAGGTATTTTTCTGCTAGTAAAGTTGGTTCAACTCAATTTAAGAAAATAATGTTATGTAACAAAGCAACTCAGTATGATTTGTTCATATTCATATTGAGATAACAGATGGTTCTGAAGGGGGCCAAGGTATAGAGGGATTTCTAAGTTAAATCATACACTATTTTAAATTGTATTGCTAACCAATACAGAGCCCACAGCAGAGTTATTGGCATGTAAGCATTTTTATAAAAAATCCATTATTAGATATAGAGATAGATAGCCATAGATATATAGTTATAGATAAACTCTGTGTGTTTGTGTGTGTTTGTGTGTATATACAGTTCATACACACAGAGAATATATAATGAAAAGTCTCAATCTCTTTCTCTCTCTCTCTCCCTCTTTTTTGAGAAAATCATTTAAAACCCCACTGACTTCATGGATAATTAGGAATTAATTTGATAAATTTACAAATTGAAAACTACCAATTGGTAGACAATATAACTCTATAGATTTCTGTTAGTAACCATTTTAAATGATTCATCACTCCTAAATAAATGATAAGCAACTTTTTTAAAATAAATCATGAACATACTAAGAAAACTTCTGGTCTCTGTTTTATGTACATTACATTTTGCAATGTCCTGTAAATATTAGATATTTATTCAATTCTGCTGGAAATAAGTGGTACAATCTATAAATTTAGAGAGGAACTGTAATGAGAACCCACTTTCTGCTTTAAGCAAACAAAGTTGTTCTGAGATAATATTTACAGAAGTTTAGAATTATGACAAAAGTGTTTAAAAGTAAAGGAAATAATAAAGGAAGAGAAGGCTGAAGCCATGGTATCTAAAATCTAGCATTTGAAACTTTAATATTCTTTTTCAATCTTAAATTTAATGCACTTTACTGAAACAAACAAACCTAAGCCACAATTATTCTTCCAGTTGAGGAAAATGTCTATATTAAACATAATAATGATATTCTGGTGTTATGAATTCAAAGGCACAAAATCCAAAGACTCAGTATATTGAAGTCAGTCTCATTCAATTCAGTGTATCTTTTAAAAGAAATGTTTTTAATTGTTTAGGACATTTTGTATAAAAACCGATTTCCTTAGTAATAGTATGGACTCAACCAATATGCTTGCTGAATAGAAAAATAAACATTGTCAAAGTTATTAGTAGCCCCTTTCAAAAGTAGTAACTGAATAATAATACCGGGGTAAGCAAAATAGTTCCGTAAACATTCACAAAAAAGATATTCAAATTAATTGCTTGATTTCAAATCAAATCATGATTTATTTGACAAGAATTATGCTGTAAAGTCCTGTAAAGTCATGAAATGAATTCTTAACCAATCCATTATCCTCCACTTAGAGACAAACAACCTACTCTCTAACAAACAATTTGGTTTCAGAAAAAAACTA